>JAPEVC010000269.1:0-45390 GCA_027946555.1 Gnomoniopsis sp. IMI 355080 | reverse complement strand
GGGGAAAGGTGAGGCAGAGACATACTTGGTCCTACGACTCCATAGATCCCTATCCATACCAACTGTTGAAAGAATGACGAGGCGGAGTGCCTTTGTAAGGATAGGTCGATGTCCTGGAGAAGGATATTCCCAAAGCAGTATTTCAAGCTTTGCGAATCCCTGAATATGCAGAACAACTCTTACAAACCAATTGGAAAAATCTCTGGCAGCCTCCCGTGTATGACGAGGACCAGATCCACCCTCAGCTGTAGAGTCTTCTGGCACTAGACTGTGTGGCAGTCGATGATAGACAAGTGCAGACTTGGTGCAGGCGAGGAACTCGGGTGTATCGTCATGCAGCAGGCAGGCTGCACTGGAGCTGCTGGTTGTTTGGCTGGTTGGATGCGGAATTTGCCCAGACACAGGTGTGGGGTGGCACGCAGAGAGTCGACGCGCTCTGAGTAGCAGCAAGGTGGCAAAGGACAAGGGCGAATTCGAGTTGAGTCGAGTTGAGTTGGCTGTTGGACTGAAGTTGAGGCTGGTGGGAAAGTCTGCGTTGGGTTGGAAATCAGCTGTTGGGTTGAGTTGGGTTTGATGCTTGGTGGCTTGAAGCAGATGTGGGTGGCAGGGTGGTGGGCGCAGAATTTGGTTTTGTCGAGTCCGAATCACAGAAGCGTGAAGATGCTGTCAGGTGGGACAAAGGATGATGATGTTGATGGCGATGGTTTCTGAGAGGCTGATGTGCAGGTTGCAGGTTGCAGGTGCAGGTGGAAAGGTAAGGTGCAGCCGTATGAAAATGTGAAAGGCGTACAAGAGAGAAAAGTCTCTTCCAATGAGCGTCTGCGACGGACAGCGCGCATCACAGACCAAGGTGATCGGCTGGTACCTTCCTGGTGGGAGGGATGGGGGGTGCACAGCGTCTCCACTCCCCACTGACTGCTGCTACGCAGTAGCGTACTAGCAGACTAGGTGGTAGCTTACTATAGTAGAGGTATGCCAAGTTATGGAGTAGAATTTCAATACTGTTCAAGTGAGCACCTCTAGTAAATCACACGGTTCGTGTAAAGCAAATTAGGGCATACTTTGATTGTGAGAGAAGTACTAGGTACCTATTTACACAGAAGATAGATGTAAACAGGTACCTACCTAGTAGGTAGTAGGTACCTTACCAATTGTTGACCTGAACTTGCCTTTGAGGGACATTTAACGGTAAAGACAGGTTTATGCTCCCGAAGCACATGTTCTGCTGCTGGTCTCTCGAAGCAGCAAAGTAGTAGGTAGTATATTGCAATTTTTTTTTGGAAAAATTATTCCTTAGGTGAATTTACATACGCGAGTATATGCCTAAGTACCTTGTAGGTATGCTGTGCAATGTATGAATGACTGGTGTTGGAGTCCAGTTTTGTGGCACTCTTTTATCTTATCAAGGCTGCTTCGCATTCAGCCTTGCCCCTCCATCCACGTTAGGTGGTGGGCTTTGACTTCGACGCACTCAGTAAGGTGAGTAACTGCTTGCCTTTGACTCATCAACCAGCCGCTGCTGTCTCAATAGTCCAAGCCATTTTCTACTCCATCCAGACCACTCATCCTCCCATTCTCTCTCTCACACATACTCATATACACACAATTGTCAGTAAGGGGGGATTTAGAAAATCTCTACAACAAGTGCAAGTACTGTACCACTGCCCCGCCTTCTTTTTTCAGAAGTGGGCCTGGCCTCCCTGACCTTCAACTTCCCAAATTCAACCCGGTCGCTCAACCCATCACTGTTGAACACAAGATTACCACGAGCCACTTGCTCGCATTCTGACTATGGCCGCCAACAATAATCCCATCCTGCCCATCAAGGGCAAACGGAATGTCCTCATCACCAGCGCCCTTCCCTACGTCAACAATGTTCCTCACTTGGGCAACGTCATCGGCTCCGTCCTGTCCGCCGACGTTTATGCCCGCTGGTGTAAGGCCCGTGGCTTCCAGACGCTGTTCGTCTGCGGCTCCGATGAGTATGGCACTGCCACGGAGACCAAGGCTCTCGCAGAAGGCGTCACCCCCGAGGAGCTCTGCACCAAGTACCATGCTGTCCACAAAGACATCTACGACTGGTTTGAGATTGAATTCGATATCTTCGGCCGTACCCCCACCCAACACCAGACCAGCATCACCCAGGAAATATTCCGCAAGCTTTGGGACAATGGCTTCATTCTCGAGCGCGAGGAGGTCCAGCCCTTTTGTCCCCACCCCGATCACCAGTCCTTCCTTGCCGATCGCTTCATAGAGGGAGAGTGCTCGCTTTGTCACGAGCCCGGCGCTCGAGGCGACCAATGCGACTCCTGCATGAAGCTGATGGATCCCTTTCAGCCAGAGTCCGAGGCCGCTGCTACCGACGGCGGCGCGTCCAAGGGCGTCGGCTGGCTCATCAACCCGCACTGCAAGGTGGACAACACTGCGCCCGAAAAGAGGAAAACGAAGCACATGTACCTTCGTCTGGATGAGTTATCAGATGAGCTGAAGGCGTGGTTTGCCGAGTCTAGCAAGAAGGGGGTCTGGAGCTCCAACAGCATCGATATCACAAGCAGCTGGCTTCAGAAGGGCCTCAATCCTCGTGCCATCACTCGCGACTTGAAATGGGGCACACCAATCAACAAGGGAGTCGAGGGTTTGGATGACGAAATCTATGCGAACAAGGTGTTCTACGTTTGGTGAGTCCCCAACAGCTTATGTTGTCTCATGACGAGCGCGTGCTGACGACGGACAAGGTTCGACGCTTGCATTGGCTACGTAAGTATAACCGCAAATTATACGGACAAGGACAATGCGAATGGAAAGAATTGGGAGAAGTGGTGGAAATCTCCGGATGATGTCGAGCTTGTGCAATTTATGGGCAAAGACAATGTTCAGTGAGTATGACCTCTGTCTGCAGCTAGAAGGGCGCTGGCGGGCTGACTTTTCATTCGCAGATTCCACACCATCATGTTCCCAGGCTCTCAGATTGGTACCAGAGACCCATGGACCAAGGTGCACAAGCTCTCCACGACCGAGTGGCTGCAATACGAGGGAACCAAATTCAGCAAATCCAAAGGTGTGGGCGTCTTTGGTAACAGTGCCAAAGATACAGGCATAGGACCAGACATCTGGAGGTACTACCTGCTGAGCCGACGGCCTGAGACGGCCGATAGCGAATTCCAATGGTGGGAGTTCGTATCGGCAAATAACAACGATCTCCTCAAGAACTTGGGCAACTTCAATCAGCGAGTCCAGAAATTTTGCCAGGCCAAATTCGACTCCACAGTACCCGACTACACAAAATACACCTCTGACGGCCTGGATGCACACGTCAAGGAGATCAACGCCCTGCTGAAAGAATACAATGGCTTCATGGAGGCAACCAAGCTCAAGGATGGTCAGAGACTGATCCTGGCTATCTCTTCCGTTGGAAACAAACTGCTACAGGACAACAAGCTCGACAACCGGCTGCTTACGGAGGAGCCCGACCGATGTGCGGCTGTGATTGGCACTGCTCTGAACCTGTTGAAGCTCCTTGCATCTATTGTGGCCCCCTACATGCCAGCCACGGCCAAGGAGATTTTCGCACAGCTCGGCGTGGAGCCCTCGCCGTCCATCCCCGAAGTCTGGCAGGTCGGCGACATCAAGCCTGGTCACAAGCTTGGCACCCCGAAGCCGCTGTTCACCCAGATCCCCGATGCCAAGATTGAGGAGTGGCGCGAGGCGTACGGAGGGGAAGAGGCTCGTTTGGCGAAGGAGGCAAAAGCCAAGGAGCAAGAAGAGAAGCGACTGAAGAAGCTGGCGGACAAGGAGAAGAAGAAGGCCAAAAAGTTGGCGCAGAAGGCGGGTGTGGGTGCTGAGGCGGCTGAGAAGAGGGAGGTGGCGGACCCCAGGATAGAGGCGGTCACGGAGCAGTTGGCTCAGGCTGATGTGCACACTTCGTAATCAGAGTGCGAGTGGCTATATACTTGAAGCGAGCAAAGGAGTGAGCATGTGGATAGCGATGGAGTAGATGGTCGAAAAAGATGCTTGATTTGATGTCGTTGACTTGGGCTGTGGAAACTATCGGTAGACAAAATGGTCAATATCATATTGCTAAGTTATTTGTCTTTGCCCAAATAGTATCGTGCAGTGTGATTATGCTTATATCCTCCTCGCATTAGCACACACAGCTGTTTCATTCCATCGTGGCCTCGATTTTTGGTCTCATAATGAAAGAGGAGTCTCTCATCCAGGAGACAGGGACTATCTTCCCTCTCTGATCCCCATCTCCAACATCTCAGCCAATACATCCCACTTCGCCGCAGCCTTCTCCGTCGACGCCCTCGCCACCCCTCGAAGTCCACCCGCAATAAAGCGCAAATGCCGCTCAAAGTCCGCTCTCACACTCCCCAAAGCTTCACTGTACGACTGCTGCTGCTGCTGCGCCGCTGCTGCCCTGTCTGCTCCAATGCTATGCTGCCGGCGCCCGTCCTCCTCGTCTTCCTGGTCGCTGTCGCCAAACAGCATGATCGTCTCGTCCTCTTCGCGCTCCTTCTCCTTGGGACTGACGTAGACGCCGCGCATCGCGCTCTGCGGCTGCTGAGGCTGCTGAGGCTGCTGCTCGGCGCCGAGAGCAGGCTTCCGCGGCGTGTTGAAGCGCGATGGCGCTGTACTGTTATTGTTGTTGGCGTCGGCTACCTCCTGCGCTTGGCGTGCGTCTTCGAGCTGGATCGCCAAATCCAGCACATCCAGCACACACCGCATGATCGGCTCGAGCTTCGCGTCCAGGCAGGCCTCGTCGGTAATTTGCTTGGCAAAGGCCCCGTGGATGGCAATCAACTCGTCGACGTCCTCGGCGGCTTCGAGTTTGTCTTGCATGGAGGTGATGTCTGGGGTGAGTACGAGCGTCGTGAGGTACGAGTGCAAGGTGCTCGTGAACCATAGCAGCCGGGCACGGAGAACGTAGTATGTCTGCTGGTCGTACGTCTCGAGCTCGCGGGGCCCCGCTTTGAAGAAGGATGTCAAGGTGGACGCTGCGCGGCGGAGCTGGAGGAGAAGGGTGAAGAGGGATTGGTAGTGCGCGATGGTAGCGCGTGTGATGATGAGCTGCACGGGCCAAGGGAGTTTGTAGCTGAGCGTGATATCGGCAACGGCGGCGCGCACGCTGTGGCGGGCGTGTCCAGGGTCGTCAATAGGTCTCGCAGTGGCAGAGAGCCGGTAAGGTTCGAGGGTTGGGACGGGGGAGAAGGCCGCTTGGGCGAGTTCGGTCAGGGAGAAGCGGTCTGTCCAGGTGGTGCTGCGGGCGTCGAGGCTGGAGAAGACGGAGGAAGTGAAGGCCCCGGCGAGTGAGCCGTCGGACATGAAGTAGATGTGCTGAAGGGCGTCCAGGCTGGACCAAAGGCCGCAGGAGTCGAAGAGGATGGCTTGCAGGTTGGAGGACGTTGAGAGGTGCTTGCTTTGCACCCATCGGTCGAAGGCGCTGTCGAAAAGCTCTGAGAATGGCGCGAGTGCGAAATCGGGCGAGGCACATATCTCGTCAAAGGATAGGGGAGGTTCAGGGAGGGAGGTCTCGGGGTTTTTGGATGGATCACGGAAGCGCCCCAAGTGCTTGAGGACTACGACACTTTTGCCAGTGTTGAAGATCTTGCGCGCGGCAGGCTGAAGGAAACTGGGTGCGTGTAGTTGGCCTTGCTGAGATCGACGAAGCTGGAATTTGTCGCTCCACATCTGGTGCAAAGGTACTGGCGTTGAAGACTCGGCTACGAAGAATGTTTTGTCGCCGGGTGTCAGCTCGCCGCCTTCCATCCACTGCCTGATGGGTCGAATGTAGACCCGGAAGCAATCGAAGAAGATCCCGCCCAAGTACTTGTACGTATGCTCGTCTCCGCTCAGTTGAGATATGCAAGATGCTTCGTAAAGTAGCTCCAAGAATCGAAAGGCATGCGCATAGCGCTCTTCTTGGAGTCGACGGACAACATTCGACAAGCCGGCCAGGGGCACCAGGTGTGGCTTCAGTTCCTCTTGCAGAGCAATCAAGCTCACAACAATATCACGTTTGATGCCGACATATCGTCCTTGGATCCTGGCGATTTCCTTGTCGAAGGCTCTGAGAGACTGTCGTACAGGATCCTGAAAAGACTGGACCAGGGGGACATCCTGCCTAGTCTCGCTGAATTTGCGCAGTGGCAGCACAGTCCGTCCGTACTCGGCAAACGAGTTGACGAGGGCGCGGTATGTATCCCATGAGACATTTGCTAGTTGGAACTTGGGCACCGGCGTGCAATCCGGACCGAACAGGTTGGTGGGAAGACCGTTCAACAGGAACAAGACTTCTCGCAGAAGCTGATACTCCGAGACGGGTATCTTCATCGGTCGTCCAGAAGCGTCCCTAGGCTGCGCATCGTGTCGCCACTTTTGGGACTCCTCTATCGTACTGAGAAACAAGTCATCAACCGGCTCTGGTAATATCAAGTCCTCTGCTGTCCGTTGGCCTGTGGCAATGGCACTTGACATGGATGTGTCTGACTCGGAGGTTTGGGACTGTGAGTCGGTCACCAGCTCATCCTCCGAGCTGTCTGCAAAGTCGACAGTCTTCCACAAGCCGCGATCCTGCTCCCAACCATCTTCTTTGGCGATATCCTCCCATCTCAGGACAGGCCCGGGGTCGCCGAATGAAGGGCGTAATCGCTCGAGTGCCCTCAGATCCGACTTTTTTGCCGGTTGATCTGATAGTTCAAGCAGCAGATGCAACATCTCGGGTGTCCATCTCGTCGAGTGGCTCGACAAGACGTCGAGTCTTTGTCTCAATGCATCGGACAGTCCATCACGTCCTACGACGGAAAACGTCTCGACCAGGCCTCTCAGCTGCTCCTCGACGGTAAATTGGTTCGTCTGGAGATAATTCCTATTCCTGATTCCACGGATGGCGAATTCACGCAATTTTCTGAAACGTTTTGGCTGGGACTGCGAGTTTGTTGTGAGATACGGCGTTGTATAACGAACAGGGAGTATGTGTTACTATCATCAGCAGGGAGGCTCACTGTAGGCGATGTATTGGTGATGATGGTGACAAGTTCGTCGGTCAGAGTGCCCAACTCGGCCTGAAACGCCATTTTGTCAGGTCATCACCTCATGGCCATGACATCGATGCCCTATCTGTCGAAGGTGACGCGTCGGGGGATAATCTACGCGTTGTGTAAGAGTGTGCGAGTGTTCGGCGGCGAAAAGCACTATGAAGAGGTACTCTGCTTTGTGATGGTTTGCTGCTGACATGCGCGTACCCACTGCTAACAGCGCTGACGAGACGGGATGGACCGTCGCTAGTAATCGACTTTATTGAGTTTCCATTTGAGTTTTGGCACTCCAACGTCCACAGGGGTCCCGCGCCTGGAATCTTACAAGGCCTGGCCCTGGCAGGCAATTTGTATGCAACCCAGCCTATTCTTGCCTATCACCTGGAAATACGCGCGTGGCTTGCCCATGGTAGCCCCCTTTTTATGCTTGATTCCCAAACAAACACTCCGTCGTCAAATTTGGATATCGATACCGTTAAACGCTCCGACTGGATCCTTCCACTCCCATCGCTGGAGAGCCCCAACCGCCGCCGACCCGCTCCCATCTGCGCTTGGACGACCTCGAGGTCATGCTGCCGTGAAAATAGGACCGCTTTGCGACTTTGCGACTTTGCGACTGCGAATTGCGAACCTGCCAACTTCTCGTCTATATCAACCGCCACAACCTACTCGCTGCCATGGCCATCGCTCGGCCGGTCAGAGTCCTCGGGCTCGCCGCCGTCATGATGTGGTGTTTCTTCCTCTACCAGGTCTTCAAGCCTGGTGGCAGCATCAAGACGCCACTGGGCATTCCGAACAACGAAAGGGATCCGTTGTTAGATCGTGAGCTCCCCCTCCCCCGCCTCCCTGATCACCTTTGCGACCCGATTTCCGCTAACCTTCGGCGCGCAAACAGCAACCGGCGAGCCAGAAGGAATACTACGTCGTGTAGGTCCAGGCTATGCGCCCGACGCAAATCCCACAGAGCGCATCAACGCAACACTGCTGGCCCTTGTCCGAAATGAGGAGCTGTCCGGCATGTTGCAGGCGATGGGCGACCTTGAGAGGACCTGGAATCACAAGTTCAACTACCCGTGGACCTTCTTCAACGATCAACCATTTACCGAAGAATTCAAGAAGAAGACTTCCGAGAAGACCAATGCGCAGACATTCTATGGTACGAGGAGGATTTGATCTCGTCTGGGCTCCCTTATGCTGACACTGCCACAACAGAAATCATACCGAAAGAGCACTGGGAAATGCCATCGTGGATCAACGAGGAACTTTTCCAAGAGTCTGTCAAGATCCTCAAAGAACAGGACATCCAATACGCCGACAAGAAATCCTACCACCAAATGTGCCGCTGGAACAGCGGTCTCTTCTACAAACATCCTGCCCTCGCAAACACCCAGTACTACTGGCGCGTCGAGCCCAAGGTACACTTTTTCTGCGACATTGACTATGACGTATTCCGCTATATGCACGATCACAATAAGACCTACGGCTTCACAATCAACCTGTACGATGCGCCCGAGTCCATTCCCACTTTGTGGCCCGAAACGAGCAAGTTCCTTGCCCACCATCCGGAGTACCAGCACGAGAACAGCGCATTCAATTGGCTGGTGGACAAGTCTAGGCGGCCGGATCACTACGACAAGGCTAATGGATACTCAACGTGCCATTTCTGGAGCAACTTTGAGATTGGCGATATGAACTTCTGGAGGAGTCAGACGTACGAGGACTACTTCAACCATCTGGATAGGGCAGGTGGGTTCTTTTATGAGCGGTGGGGAGACGCACCGGTGCACAGCATTGCTCTTGGACTGTTCGAGGACAAGAATCGGATTCATTGGTACGTGCGGCCCTATGTCCCATCATCGCCTGTTGCCCTTCACTGCTAACATACTTGCAGGTTCCGAGATATTGGTTATCAGCACATTCCTTTCTTCAATTGTCCAAACTCTCCGAAATGCAAGGGCTGTGTCACTGGCCGCTTCACGGATGGAGAGGCCTGGTTACATAAAGAAGACTGTCGGCCCAACTGGTTCAAGTTCGCACATCAGAACTGAGCAAAGCCATTTCAGGCCTATGAGCATCTTATTATTCTCACCAGGAGTGGAAAGGACGGCACCGCAGCGTTTGGATTATAAAATCACACGCATACGCACACTTATACTTTATATACATCTATCCCCCAAGTGCGCCGGGAGCTCCATGGATAGTTGCGCAAGATGGATTGCATTTATGGTGGAGCGGGAAGAACAATGGAATACTGGTGTTTGGCGCCTGGCGGGGCATTTCGGAATTAACGATACAGATTTCATCTGTGCAGGGTCTTTGTATCACTTCAAAGACGACTGAGAGAAGGTGCCTCATAGTAGCAGCGGCATCGAGGTTGGCTTCGATACGTGAATTTACATGTTACGTGTTGCACCACCATCTTCTACGCCCATGCGTTTGATAACTTCGTTCCTTGTCCGAGAATATGGGATCGTCACACGTATGCTCACAGCAAATCTTACTGTTGATGATGGAGCTTTGGGTGGATCTGAGCCCTCGATCAGATCACCACTATATGAGAAATCAGTCCTCAAATCCGAGACGATGAAAGTGTCAAGCAAGAATGGAGTACAGAAGAAGGTGGGATACAGTCCAGGGACTTCAAGATGCTGGTGGGGGAGGGCACCGAGAGTTCTCGCCCGGAAAAAACAATCCAGAACGAAGTCGTCCCCAACGCAACTCGAACAGCGGTCTCGAGCAGCCAAATCAACGAAACAAGTGCCCAGTGCTCGAAGTAGAATTCGGACCATCGTTTCTGTGAATGTATTAGACTGATGTTCGCCTGGGCCTGGCGGTATACCACCCTGGACTGTACAATTCTTGCCTTTGCGGCTGGAAGTCTTCCACGGTGAGAAAGAACTATATACCGTAAATTCAACTACAAACCGTCAAAGACCATACCCATCCGGACCTCGTACTGTGAAACTGTCCATGGCCCCTTTGCCATCATGATGACTTTGAGTTACTGGGAACATCATGTCATGTTTCTGCATTTCAGTGCCGAGTATCTTGATCCCACCACCTTTTCTTTTTTCGAAATCTTTGGGTAGACGGCAATTTTAGGTATTTCAAGCCGATCGACTGGTGATCACGTAGCGCCAAAGACCGTCACTGCTCCTGAAGTACCACCGGCGCAGAACTGATCGCCAAAACCGCCCTCCCTCCATGCCAGACAGCTCACGACGTACTTGCGCTCTTTCTCCTTGCCATCCCGTCCAACACTTTTCTTCAGTCTGTCTGTTCCTGGTGGGCCCCATGGGACATTGACTCTACTCGCCAATTGCCCGCTCATGAGATCCCAGACCCATAGCCTACCACCCTCTCCTGGCGTGCCGGTCTCGTCGCCCGTCATCTCATCCCCAGCAACAACGAACCTCTCCTTGCCACCCAAGACACTCTGCACCCTCAAGTCCTCGTTCTTCCACCCTTTGCTCCCCTCATCGCCCCCATACGTCTTCAAGCACCCGCCCCCTTCACGATCCATCAACCTGATCTTGCTATCCAAACTCCCCACCAGCATCGCCTTCCCGTCCTGCGTAAGACACAAACTGCCCACACTTGCCCCGATCACATCCGTCACACACTTTCCCATGCGCATATCATATCCCCTGACTCGCCCATCTACACTCCCCGCCACAATCTCCGCACCCCTCACCACCACTGCACTGACCGCATCCTTGGCCTCATCCAGCACCTGCACCGGCTTCCCGCCCACGCCACCACCACCACCACCACTCCTACAATCCCAAATCCGTACTGTTGTGTCGAAACCCCCACTCACCACCAGCGCATCCTCGGCGCCGCCCATCGCGACGCAGTTGACCCGCCCCACGTGGCCCTCAGTGGCGTGCGAAAAGCGCCGCAGTGTCTTGGCCGTCGCAACATCCCACAAGAAAACGGTGCGGTCGCCGCCGCCGGAGGCGAAGCGCGCATTGTCGGCCGAGACGGCTAGAGAGAGCACTTCCTTCGAGTGTGCGGCGTAGGTCTGGATGAGGCGGCCTTCCGGGAGGGACGAGACACCTGCGGGTGAGTTGTTGCTGTTGGACGAGGGGTTGTAGAGCCGGATAGAGCGGTCCGCGCTGCCGGTCAGGATGTAGGTACCGGGTGATGCGGAATATGTGAGGGCATGTATTGGGCCTGTGTGTGTATGTTAGTCGCATTGTGATTTTGACTCGACGATGGGTGAGGTTGGGTTCAGTAAGGAATGTCTAAGCATTGTTTACACTCACCATTGGCACCTGTAAGGTATGCTATGGGCTTGTATGGAAAAGCCATTTTGCATAGAGTTTTAATCTCCCCATATTCTCGTAAAGAATCATTCATTCCTCCATTGCCAAATTTGAGGTTGTTGTGTGAGTAAGAAGTTGTTTGGTGAAAGCAAGCTGGTGAGGTTGGCTGTACCCAGTATGCGCTTATGTAAGACGACCGAAGGCTTCGGAACCTCCCCACCACCCCACCCCCAAGAATATGTTTTGGCTCCTAATCCCATAATAATGTGGCAGTCTCCAAAGTTCTTCGATCTTGCCTGTATATTTCAGTTAGACATCGAAACATTTGGCAGCAGAATGGGAAAGAAGAGAGGGGCCCTGCATCTTTCCCTTTTTTTATATGAGCTGTACAGCTCAGTCAGGTACTTGTGCTAAAGTGAGCTCTAATATGGATTTCACTCAGCAATGTTATCCATACGTTTGTGCGAAGGAGTCAGCTTACGCACACACAATATTCCCATCTTTACCTTTTACATTACCGTAATAATACAAATATCTTGTTGGGTGTCAGGCTATAACCAGAGCCGAATGTGGCAGAATATGAGGGGGGGTGGTCAGGTAATTGACATTTACAGATCAATATATGATTCTACTCAGCCTGTGGAGAGTGACTTGTGGTTGAATTATTGCAGACCTCAACGAGTATAGCTACCGAAGCCTTCAGTAGAGAAGCTCCAGATAAGGGGTACAGGTGCTTTGGGGTTACAAATGCTGTGATATTTCTGGTTTCCATATTGCTTAGGAGTTCTTAATATCCTCATGTATTTTCCGTTTTCCCTTATCCACTCGTGATTCTTGGGTATGCCTTCATACTCCTGTTCAATGGTCTTTGTTATGCCATAGTAATGCTCCAATCCAGGTGTTGCTTGATGTGCCATGATGCTCGCTCTTCCTCGCCCGCTTTCTTGCTTCTAAAATATACAGTGTCGGGTCAAAAGACAATACTGAAGGCAGTAATCCTAAATGCTCAAAGCATCAAGAGATACTTGACTAACAGCTCTGAAGAGCACCCAAAGTCTGGCACCAAAAATGCCAGACTTAAGATTGAGACTGCTGTGTCACCGTCGGTCAAAATCATTGAAAGGCCAGCTAATCGCGCAAGAAAACAAGAATCCAAGGCAGGATAATGATACAGACGTTATCGATGATGAGGGCCATTAGTATATCAGTGAACCTGCACCTCAACACAGTAAATAAATCCGGTCCTTGTAGCGGCTACACTTTTGCACGAGTAGCTCGCTCGATATCGCGGGGACGATGATGTAGCCAGACTGATCAATCATCAAGGAAAGACATCAGCGTGCCGATACAACTCCTGACCAACCGCGCTTCCGAGCTGTCAGGTCAGGAAAGTGTAGCACGGCAGGGAACTAGCCGCCGACAGGGCGCCGCCGAGCTCATCGATCTCGCATTGGTCGGATCTCGCCGTGTTGCACAAGATTTAGGCCAGCCTCAGTCCAGCCCTGGGCAGAACGAGTCCTAGTGGCGGCTCGTCTGAGACAATTATGCCATGGCGTGGCGGACGTCCATGGGACGCCACAGCTGAGCACATGATCGATTCAAGTGCGGGACCAAAAAAGATGCTAAAGCTTATCATACTCGAGCCCCGTCGGTTCTCCTCGGAATGTCTTGGTGGCGAGCATCAGGGGCGTATGGATCGACCCGCCATCGATGCTGGCGAAGCATGTCATCGTGGAGACGAGGAAGGGGAAGCTGGCCTGCGAGTCCGTACGACTGTTGTTGCTGCTGCCATGTCGGTACTTCATAATGCTCTCTGCCCTCAGTGGCAGCATAGCTTGGCTCGTACTTTGCTCGTTTTGCCGGTCCAGCCAATGTCAACGAAGGCACGCTTGTACGGGGAGACACCGAAGGCGAGTGTCTGGCTCTTTGTGAATGTGAATGCTCGTGTGGTTGTACTCGGCGTTGCGTTGATTCCATTTGTTCCACTGATTCCGACGTCGGCGAAGTAGTGTGGTGACCACCGCCTCGGGGACTGAAATTTGGTGAGCACAAGTAGTCCCTGGGGGAAAAGGGAAGAGCTGAAAGGACTTACGCATTCTTGAATTTGCAGACGCGACCAAATTTCTCACATTGTACACAGCGGGGATAGTCCGGATCACATTTGATCTTCTTCTCTCGACAAGTTATACACGCAATCGCCAATCTCTTGCGCGGCTTGCCAGCCTTGGTGACACCCCAATGGGCGTTGACAACCTCTCCGTCAATGGTCGTCTTGCAATGCGACCCGTCGTCATAAAAGTAGCACATACCCTCGCCAGGCACCTCCGCGGCCCGCACAAAGCGTGGCAGGAAGTGGGTTCCTGTCCAGATCTTTGGGCCCAGGCCATCCTTTGTTGGACTAGTCTCACCAGTAGATTGGCTTGCTTGTTGCAGACGAGAATAAGACAGGTCCTGCTGCTGTGGAGGTGGGTGTTGGCGGGTTCGCGGGTCAGATTGGTGGTCCCTGCCGCTGCCAGAAAATCCATCGTGGTGGGAGAGTCTGTGCCCAGACAAACGTCGTGAGTGATACCTGTCTGGATATTCCCGTCCGCCAAGAGAGTACTCGCTCGACCTGCTCGTATCATGGTGATAAGACCACCTGGTAGTTGAGTCTACTGGGTGGACATGACTCGATTCCCTTGTGTCACTTGAGAGTGGTGGAGGGAAGGCTGTCCTACTTTGTGGCACTCCGCGGTCAAAGTCCGTCTCGAGTATACTCCTAGAGGAATGTTGTGTCGTGCTTGATGAAGAAGATGCTGAGGTAGGGAAATGTGACGAAGTAGAGCCTGACCGGTCCAAGTAACCATCAAGCCCCCGAGCATGATCCAACGGCGAGCTGGCCGCAAACAAAGGCTGGGGCCGCTCCGACCTTGGCGAGGGAAGACTTCGCATATCCAAAGGAAAGAGACTACTCAGCGAAGGAAGCTGTTGCCTTGAAGAACTTCCTGAGCTGTTAGGGTGTTGGGAAGGTGAGGGCTTCCGCGCCCGCCCATCGTCTGATTCTCTGGTGCTCATATCGTCAGGATGGGCAGAGAAAGGAGGTCGATCATAGCTTGACATGGGTGGGGATAATGGCCCATTCGACCTTGATCTCCAGTTCGAAGGGGCCTCGGATGGTATTGAGGAATAAGTTGAAGAGCTGGGGCTCACCAATCCGGGTGGTGTGTCTGGGATGGTGAGAGACGCGACGGGGTGCTGGTGATTTGGGAAAGTGGACAACATCCCTCTGATGTAAAGACAGAAGTCGAAAGGAGAATAAGTAAGTCGAGATATAGGTGTCTCTTGACTGTCTTTGGCGCTCAGCCCTTCAAGAAACTGGCTAATATCGTCGGTGTCTCTAGTCGCAAGCCACGTTTATGGGTGTAGCAGAAGATAGACGGTCGAGGGAATTAGGAGGAGGTCGGTCTGCTCGGTAGATATGACAGAAAAATGAACCGTACTTTCACTTAGCGTGGGGCATATATGCGTATGCAGCCGTACACACACACCACTCAGCCCAGCGAGGAATGGGTGAGATCCAATGTTCCGCGGAGCTTCCTGATGCGTGGGATCGTAGATCGATGTGTGCGAGCTGTTTGCGTCTCCTTGCCCCGAATTACAATGTATAATTTCTTCTGGCGCTTTTGGATCACACACTCAAGAGTGAGAAGATCCGGTGCGGATGTTTATAAAAAAGGAGGGATATGAAAGTCTGGAAAGTCAAAAGACTCGAGGAAGTTTGTGCTGAATGGCGTGAGAAAGTGCGAATACTGGACTGTTGTATGCTACCGGCCGAGCCGCAGGGAAGATAAGCCTTTCACGCCCAGTCTAGCTTATTATTGTGTAGCTTGTGGTGGGAGGGTGCGAGGAGCGAGCTGGCAAGGGCCCCAGCCTGGTACTGTACTGTACATAGGAAAGTCGGCGACCTGGCCACCTGGAAACTAAGGAGCGCCGGCGCTACGATTTTCTGGACCTCCACGTTGGGTTTGCCAGGGTCACAGCTGACAATGTCCTTGTCACTCAGATGTGGGACCGTTAAATAGATTCCTCGGTGGGAGGCTGACTTGATGGTTTGACCGGGGGGCAATCCAGTCCGAGCGGGATGGCAGTAATGTCAAACTGCGCACTGTCGTCCCAGCGTTCTGGTAAGTACCTGACGGATTCGGACGGGTGTAGACCCTATTCGGGCAATAATACTCTGTACCGGTGACCAGCCCCTGCTGTTGGTACTGTGGTACTTGGTTCTAATCTACCGTAGTATCTAGAATGCCTGTTGTAGGCGGAGGCCCGTACCCACTCGGGTCTCGAACCCTGGTCTACGGCGGCCAACTTGCTTCTGCAATACTTCGGTGGGGTGGGTCAAGGAATTGCAGGACATTGAAACGACAGTCCTTCGGTACTGCGGGATGGCGGGCAGCTTCGAATTAGCTATCGAAAAGGTTCTCTTGGCGAACTTAAGATGACTGGATCAGCTACCTTGCCAACCCTTAGAACGCTTCGCGGAAGCGTGTTTATAGCATGACTGGGCCTTGGAAAGCACATCAGCCCGTCCAAGGCAAGATTGTACAGAGGTACTGCGTATTATACGATTGGACCCGAATACGGAGGCGGCGGCGGCCGTGGAGCAACTTGAGAGATGAGAATTGTCCTCTCACGATTCACACCGGGCATGGCAATGGCTGACTGGCTGTGTCGAGACTCATCCCCCCAAAAGGAACATGCAACCTTCAGGGACAATTGCCAATACGTTCGTTACCAGTGCGACAGGCTACCGGCCCCGGAGAAAGGGGCCGGGCACTGCAAGGTGCAATTCTTCCACTGCCGGGCTGACGCTTGCCAGCCAATCAGAAACCCTTGCAGCTGCTGCTGTACCAGGCGGACTAGCAAGATGACATGTCTGTACTGGTAAGATGAAGTGACGAAGCCGTGACTGAGTCCAAGGCTTGTCAAAGATAGGAAGGAGGCTACAAAGGTACTTTTGGTGGTTGCAGCCGGTGGAGAGGAAAGCTGATCACGGTGTGGGCACTGCTTGGCTTCCAGGCTATGCAAAATCCACAGCGGCTCGTGTACATACCTTTTCGAGGGTTCGAGGCTCTGCCAGGGTTCACGGTATTGCCCAGCTACTTTTGTACTAGTTCTGTGTACCGCCGGTTCGGATCCCTCGAAGCGATGGCTTCACGTCGGCGCCTCGACGGATGACCAGCGCTCACTGTCAGTGCGCTGTAGCCGCCAACGTCACACGCTAGTCGCGTGAGTGTACCCCGGTGGCTTGCACGAGTTGGATCTGCCTTGAAAGCCGTCCCTTTATTTGAATGAGGAGTATCAGCAGCAACGGCGATCGCTGGTTCTGCGTAAAGGCACGGACTGGAGCCGAGTCCAGAGCACGGTGGTGAAGCACGACCCTGTGGGCAGGTTTGGCTAAATAAATGTGACGATAGGGAACCATAGTACTTGGGAGGAACGGGATCAGCCCGCAGAGTTCCCCATGTCCATGAAAGAATGGGGATAATCTAATGATCCTGATGCCTTGGGTGCATACTTATTAGAACTTAGGAATATCCGGAATCGTTGGAAGTCTCACCGTTGCTTGTGGATGCTCTCTAGAGGTCCCGAGGCACAGACTGCCGTGTCCTCCAGGGTAGTCCATGTACCTGAAAGGACCCGCAGTTCGTACTTGAGTACCGAGGCCATGGAAACAGCTTCATCTCGAGTCTTGACACCCATGGCTTGATTGGACCTGAGCTTTTTCTCCTTTCCCAGAGAGAAGGGGCATGATTCATGTCGAAGACTAAACAACCTTGTGGTCAGGAAGTCCTTGGTGCGACTGTTGGAACAGACGGAACAACTTGTTAAAAGTCGGCACTTCGCAGCACTCAACGACCGGCAACTCTTGATTTTCGACTGATCGGTGCGATTTACCCGGTACAACTTTCTTTTCTTGCGATTTCTTGCGATTTCCTAGTGAACCAAACCTTCATGTCGATCAGGTTCATTACCTTTCAGGGATCTACCATGAGGTTTGACCCATCTCTACGTAGTCAAGCTCAGGCGCTCCCATTCTTTCAGTCCTCATAGGCGCGTTTGCTCCGGCGCGGCTCCCTTGACGTAGGGAAAATATCGCAATGCAGCGCCCACGCTGTCAGGCTGCACCGGCTACTTGGAGGAGTCGGCGATCGTGTTGCCTGTAGCTCGTCTCGGAAGCATGCTGGCGCGAACAGGTAATACCATTCTGCGGAGATCTTCGGAGGCTTGCTATAAGGAGATCTCACGGGAATTCCGGGCCCTTTCGACAACTCTCCTGTCCTGGGGCGACTTTTTGTGGATTACATTTCGTCACGGAATCTGCATACCGCGTTCCGCGAAGTGGATTGGCCCACAGACGTTCGTTCGCCTGTCCCCTCTGCCACCCCTTCTCAAATTGCTGGACATAGTACCGTAACCAGCGTCGATGGAGCGCATCGACATGCCCCGTCGCAATTTTGCAGCTGCAAATGGCCATGCGGACGCCGTACTACCACCACATAAAACGATATGGCGGGTACAGCGGCAAAACTGGGCCTCATGCCTCTATCAGTGCAATCATAGCGTCGAAATGGTGCCGCGACAGCGCACCAGATCCCACAACGGTCTGGGTTAGGTGGACACCAATTATATTGACTAGACGACAAGGACCCGAGTGTCTGGGTCGCGCTTGGGACCGGAACTCGCATCTCTCTTGCCGGACTAAACCTCCTCCACTATAGGCCTGAGCACTGACTATTATATAGCAGATCTCAATTGTGAAGAGGAGGGTATTGTTTTGTCATTATGCACTTTCGTTGTCTGTTGCGACTTTAAACTTGCTTCTTCGTGCGCGATGCGACATGATGCGGAATGGGTGCGTAATTTTTGGGACAGGTGGCGGCTCAAAAAGCGAGAAATCTGCCAGGTCAATCAGATCATGTGCAGGCCCAAGAACCTACCGCCGCCTAATTAATGAGGCCGGGCCTGGCCGGATGTCGCCGCGGTGATTGTTGTGGGGGGGAGGGGGATGGCGTGTACGGCAGAATGTCCCTCCCTGGTAATAGCAGCCCGTCATTAAGACGGCCCCGGCATGTCGTCTCTAGCTCGATACCAGTGCTTCGGGTCGAAGCCACAAGGAGACTGGGATGGGGTTCGACCGGCTACTACAGACGAAGAGTGTGGCCTACTAAGTACTACGCAGTCCGGCAGTACATAATACCACAGCGTGTCTTTTCCCACTAGACCATATTAGGGCACGTCTGCGAACAATGTTGAGCATGTTTTCTTCTCTCGGGACTTGATTAGAGCCACAATTGAAACAGCTGTCATCGCTCACCTTTTCTTTTGCCTGGTTGCTCCTGGCCGTTCATCCAAAGAAGTGGCGTCAGGGGAGATAATCCTGGTTCTTCGTGTCATCTGCACGCCGTTGGATACCTGGGACCGGTCACCGTTGTACTCAAAGGTACCCCCCTGCGTGAGGATGGGTCGGCCTACCGGCATCGTGAGACTTGCTGAGCCAAAGTCGCGGGGTCGACGGACACAAGGGCAGACCACGCACACAAAGTACGGAGCAAATCTCCTAACATCAGCCTTCCCAGTTATACTACTACCTGTGTGAGCGCCTAAAGGCGGAAATGCGGAAATGCGGAAAGAATACTTCGAAGCAACTCCCCCCCCTGCGGCGCGCAATGCCTCTGTTGGCCATACATGCTTTCGATTGCCGGTCTTGCCTCTGTTTTTGTACACTGTGGCTTGCTAGCTTGCTCAGGCCTCAAGTCCAGCCCTGCGGCATACTGTACGGTACTGCAACGGTAATACGGAAGCGAGGCCACTAGAGAAATACCCAGGCAACAGCATAACAAGGTAGTATTGAAATCACGTCCGCAGCTTCATCACAATTTTCGACCCACTGTAAAAGACGGACGCGGCCCGACTTGACCTGCAGCAAGCAGCTCCGAAAGTGGATACTTGCGCCAGAGTTGGTCGAATCCACATGGCCGTGAAAGCTCGCACAACAAATGTGCCAGTCCACATGATCACGAAAGTGGCAGGCGCTTTGAAGAGTTCTATGCTGTATGACCAAGTACCTAATTGGGGCGTACTGTGTGTGTGTGTGCCGGCCTCGAATCTCTTTGTCGAGGAGCTCGTGGCAGCATGGGGAAGTTTTGCGCTTAGAGGAGCTTGGAAAGGATTGGGAGCTAAAGGATCTTAGCCTTTGCAGGAGTTGACGCCACATGTATTAGCAACGGCTTTTATGCCGCCCGTTGAGCCAAGAACTGACGAGATACCAGCGCAGTGTGGTAGCAAATTCGGTAAATGAGCCGTGTGGCGTGCGCACCAACGACGCCCTCGAGAATCTACCTGAATGCGAGCCTGTGGCGCGAGGTGAGTCTTGCAATTCGCCGCGTGATCCTTCTCGTATGCGTATATTGATCAAGGCCCCAAATGGCCCGATGTCGCATCAGTCTCTATCTCCTGCGCCATTTTCGATATATATGGCGAAATGCCCTCTAGTCGATTGTGACGTTTGTAATGTCCGTACCCCAAAGAGTTGGGTTGGGCTGCGCCTCATCGGCCCGCGTCTAAATTTGAGGTCTGTCGTGCAACTTGTGCAAGACACTCGGAGCTTTGTTCGAAGTACCCAAGGGGTGAACGTTTCTTGTGCGAGGACTGATGAGGTAGCAGTGCACATGGAAGTCGTGTGTCGAGGTCTTCAGGTCCTGATCTCGGAAAGCCACATTCCGCACCAATAATTTGCAAGCGCACGCGACGTGACAAACGCTTAAGGAGGGTCCATAGTTTTGAGTTCCGGGTCGTCCCTCTGGTCTGTGCTCGACCAAATGCCGTCCATACATACATAGTACATGGCGTCGATGACTTGCTCCATTGGACTTAAGACATCCCCAGATCTTGCCCCGACACTTCTCTTTTTAGGCCGCATTAAAAGCCCCCTAGTACCCCTCGTTTTAGCTCGTGGAGAAAGCTTATGACATCTCATCTGAGAATGCACGCCGCTCGTAGTTCAATTGTTTGATGAGCACAGGCACATCCTCCTCCGTCTGCACCCAGATGAAGTTGGACGGCAGGGAACGGTTCGCATAGCGAGCCATGTCAATGCGCAGGTGGGTTCAAATTGTGGCATCGAATGCGGGCCGAAGATCCTCGGCTAGGTATCAACTTACTATGTACCAACCCGGGAGAGCACCTGCACTGCAGTTGGTTTGAAATTACCAACATTTCGACCTCGAAACCATCCGAGGAACGTGACCCACCCATTTGTGGCCCCTGTATGATGAACCGCGGCAGCCCGCGCCCGTATCTCGTCCCAATAGAAGGTCCGGACAAAGGTGGATCCAGCTCTGGCCCCTGTTTCTAGCCCGTCCCCAGATGTCAGTACACAGTAAGCCCGAATTGAACCACAAGGACGATCGTGACATCAACAAACGGCAGACTTTTCCCGCAGCCCTACGAACGCTCCCTCGCATTCGGATATCCCGGGCTGTTTCAATGACGAATCATAGACGTCCCACAATCAGGCTTATACATGACTCTCACCCTCTGTGCCTCTGACTGCTGCTCGGATATCGTGATGGTGCGTGGCACGTGTGGGTACGGAGGGCCATTATGCTTATTGTGCAAGATCACTGGTGTCGGTGCCTGGCGAGAGCCGCCGCCAAACTCCTGAACTTTTCTAGAACGTCGCTACTGGTCCATGCAACTCCGTAAAATTTAGGATCGCCGTGCATGTTCCCCGAGCTCGCCTCGAAGGCGGCAAGGGGCCATACTTCCACTTCAAGATTCAGACCCCAGTCTGCATGCTCCTTATTGGCACGTCGTCAGCATCGTTCGGTATATCTGGTCCCCATGGAATTAATACTGTTGTATTACACAGTGACCTCACAGCCTCACAGCCCTCACAAAGGGACCGCATCGATGTACCGACAGCGGTACACAGTGATGTGCCGGCAGTGACGTTGTGCATGACCAGGTAGCAGTAAACTGGAAAAGATACCCACTGTTGTCCACCGGTCAGCCGGTCTGGTCCCGCTTCATTGAAACTGCCGGTGACATCCCCCGGACCGCCAAGATCTCGGAAGACCGGGTGGGAAAAGGAACCTCGGCCGGACTGGCTGACTGGCTTCGCCTAAATCCGAATCGAAGCAAAGCTTTCAGTTCAAGCAACGGGTGATGAGCTCCTACAAAGGCACCAATGTCCTCCATAGCCGGCAGACTTCTTCTCGCCGGCTCGTGTGGCACCAAAGATGCAGATATGAGGGCTCACCCTGGGCTGCCCTGGTGGAATGATGTGTAAATGCTGATTCCTTTGCCTTGTCATGAGCGTCGGCTCCGAAGAGTTACCCGGATCCTTCGCATCCACTGATCCATCGGCAAGCAACCCCCAAAATCAAAAGGTGTGATTGGCAAGGGCAAGGCTGAGACAGGTCCAAGGGCCCTTCGAAAATGCGAGTATTGTGGCGTGTGTCACGGTATGGTCACTGCAAACCCCCAAAGTTCGGCCCTTCTACTACGCACGCTCTTTATTGGTGTTGACATATTGCCTGTAAGAATTCGAGATGTGGATCTGATTGCCCCAATTGGAGCGCTTGCAGAAAAGTTGACGCCATCGGCTTCAGGAAAGAAGGCAACTCTCGAAAGATAAGCGTGTTTCTCACATTGCCCCAGGCCGAGCTCAGCGCTGAAGATTCTCCCCACATTTGGGTTAGTCCCGGCACATCGCTCCGAGGACAGCAAGCAGGCGTCAGGGTAGCTGGGTAGGTCTCCAGAAGGGAATACACATTGCTGCATGGACCTGGTGACAGCATTTCGCAATTGATGCAGCACGGGAGGATGAGAGGTAGAAGCGCTTATGTCTGCCAGTGATAGGCTCAGACATTCTGTTGAAGAAGAGGCGCCGAATGGCTTCGGAGTCGGGGCGAACCGGTCCAGCTGTCTGAGCATATTACAGGAGCAAATACCGCCGCAAGCATGCTCAACCCATAGCAAATGATATATATTGGTCCGCTTCCTGTGCATGCCTGCAAAGAGGAGGCAGTTCATGGTCAACTTGAAGCACCTCAGTGGCGGGTGCACCGTCCGAGCTCGTTCGGTTAGTCCAATAAGACGAAAACTTGCCAGCTTACGTGGTGATTTCAGGAATAGTATTGTGCAAGCAGCCCTATCGAACATCCCGTGAGGCGACGCGGGATGCCACGCCATCATCTCCGCCCATCCTGCCGTCTCGGCAGTGGACCAGGCCACAACAGATGCACACTTAAGCCGCGGATCGAAGCATTCGTCTGTGGTCGATTTATGACAAGGGGTCTGCTGGTTGTCGAGCCTCCTTGATTGATGCGCAGAGAAAGAAGTGGATATCTTGAGGTGCAGTATCCGCTAACCAAGTAATTCGCATATGCATTCATCCTCCGTGGCTCCAAGATAACGTCGTAATTTCAGAAAAAGCAAATCGTGGGCGAATAGGCAGTCGCTGACCTTCGCCCTTCCGTTGTATGCAAAAACCCTTTCGGCCACACTCCACCTCCAGACTTCAGGGCCGCCAATCTCACACCAACATGGTCAGAAATCCAAACGGCACTTTGATGTTGCCCTTATCAAACCGCGTGGGTTGTCGAAGAGTATGACGCGGAGGCAAGATCGGTCAAAGCCAAACCATCCGCTCGTGAGGGTTCCCCAGCGAGTCCGAGGGATTTACACCCGTCCGTGGGTCAAACGGCACCAATCGCCAATGGTAGGTGGTCTGTGGTTCCGCTGAGATGGCGCCAATAGATGGGTAGGAGGGCTCGTTGAGACAGGGGTGTCTTCCTTGTATGTCTGTGGGTTCGAGGCACTTTCGTTGGACGTGATTTGAGTTTCCAAATCCACAGAAATCACGCTGGCCAAGGATCTCTATCCTCCAGTTTCTGTGCCAGAGTACCTGAGTATCTGGGTAGTCACCCTCGGTCTGCTCGGACGCCTGATGCCTCATGTGGGTGCCCGGACGTAAGTGTGGGGCAGCGCAGCAAATTGACCCTGGTGTTCTTCAGCCCGACTGGACAGACAACCAGGATGAGAGGGCAAGGGGCTGCTCTGCACCCCGAATGCAGTCGGGACTCGGGAGGCGTATCCCACTCTAGCTAGGATGCAATACCTGACGTGACGAAACGGTGTAATTAGGGGTTTTCCGTCTGTCATTGTCCACGGCAAGCTGAAAGATCTGAAAATTTACGTAGTAGCTCTAAAATTCCGGGTGCTTGTTGCGGGTTGGGCTCGATGGCCGGGCATTATTGGAGGGATCAGTTTGTCCGCAGCCACCCGGCTTTGACGTGCCTAGTATGTTTTCGAGTACCGACATGTCGGTAGCTGTGATGTCTGTCCAGGGCACCTGCATAGGTACCGGTACGACCCACCAGACGACTGGCTTGCTGAAACCGGTCGTGTAGACTCGGCCGATCGCGAGAGGGGGAAAAGCGATGATGCTATAGACTGATCAACATCCGCTGATCGTCTCGATAGATACCTCTTGAAACTGTCCAAGGAGTCGCTCCGATTGTATAGCAAGACGATGACGCGTTAGTTAATAAACAGGAGGCTGTGACTTGATGAGTTGGATGGAAGCGAGATAGATCCAACCACCATGTGGCAGCGAGTGAGATAATGTTCTCACTAGCTGACTGGCTGACTGGCTGCTTTTGTGTCAGATGTGAGTACCACACATATCAAAAAGTCAAAGGCCATTCGGACCTCGCCAGGATCATTACGGCGATCTCACAGGGTCTCTGAGCAGGTAGAAAGGCTCTGTAAGCCACTGGTCAGCATGTGGTGTTGAAGACAAGCATCTAAGAAACGTTGGCGTTCCCATCCTGTGCAACCCCGGTGGCATCCCACTGCCGAGCTTACATCTCTTGCCTCCGCGAGCTCTACAAAGCTCCTTGGCGCCAGTCCTTCTCTCTCAAATTCCTTCCAAGTTGACCAGAAATGGGAATAATGTACGAACCTTCCGAAGCTGGTTTTCAGACCATTCCGCGTCAGGCACCGAAAATTGCAGTGGAACGTCGTCGTCGTCAATAGCCCGAATCCGCTGCTGTAGACACTGTGTGAAGAAAGGGGGAGGCGCCTCGACCGCCCCCCCCCCAGACAACAGCAATGTAGCGCCCCGTCGATGAGTCTTGCCGCGAAGCTTGCCGTGAGATGTTCCGCTCGTTGGCCGTGTTCTTGGATAAAAGCATTCGTTGGTGTCCTATACAAGATCCCGACTCACAAAAATCGTTGTGCCGACGATTCCTGGCGTGTCTATAATGAGAAAGCCGCTCATGGGACCTCGCTTTGCCAACCAGGTCGGGTGGGAACGTTTTGACTTCCATCGTAAACACCCATCGAAGACGCCACTCGAGCGTCCCATCGTTCCATGCTGGTGCCAAAAGTCACATCGTCCTTCTTCTCTCCTTGTCTTTGCTCCAAGTCGTAGTGATCCCAGGCAGCGCTGGTGTCACAACCAGCCAATAACATGAAGTCACCCCCATCGTCTTTCTCGCCAGGATGGTGGCATTCGCGTTCAGGATCTTTTGCAGACGCATGGTCTTTTTTGTGAGATCTGATACTTCTCTGGCTGCCAGACCTGCCCCTCACAACTTCGGCAAACGTTCGAATCCACCTCCGATAAGTCTTCGTCAGAATCGTTTTGTGTAACTTTGTCGCTGTCCAGACAACACAAAACTAGAGTGTTGATTCCTTACTTGAACCCTTAGAGTCTCCTGGAATCCGAACAAAATTCACAAGAGTTATTTTGGCAGATGTATGCTGTGCGCTTGCGCATGTCTCCTTTGCATTTCTCGACGCGTGCCCTCTTGACATGGAAGGCGTCCGGCCGGTTCGCTGATCTCGTCACGAAAAGTAACATAGACCAATAAGATGAATTGATGGGAGATCGAGGAGCTTGAAGGTTTGTAGCTCGGTGGTTGCTCTATGAGGAGATTCCAAGGTAACAAATGATGTCTGGTAAGCTCAAATGCGTTCCAAGTCAAGTACCTGTTATTTGAGTGGGGGTCCTTGTGCAGCCCAATCAGGGTTAGGGTCGCTGTAGGCCCCCCCCCCCGGGCCCTCGAAAGAAAGTAATTGGCAAGAATTCTACAACCACCTTTTGAAGAGGAGGAACAAAAGCATGGTGGTTGTAACAATTAAAAGAATAGTTTATCTGACAATATCTTTTTTTCAATGTTACCCCATATTCACAGGACTGAAACCGAATGTAGGTGGAGTACACAACTGCTGAACCTGCGGCAAAGATCCAAGTTTGCAGAGCTCCAGCTTTTTACCTGAAGTCATTTTAATTATTTCCTATACTGTTTGGTCATCTCTATAATGGTTCCGGGGAGGTCCAAGAGTCTGTGGAAATCCCCGGGGCAATTTGTACCAAAACTTATACAGTCAGGGGCTGTGCTATGATCTCGAGGTTTAGCCCCCGGAGTTTCGATGTGTAGACGCGTGGTCGAATGACTATTTCCACACTGATATATCCTACGAATCATTAGGAAGCCGCGTCTAACATGATAACATCAGCCACCTCTCCATTCAACTCTCCTGGGCCATCCAGCGCCGGCGCCAAGTTCTCCATCTCTTGCAGTGTATATTCGACCAGATAACTCTCATCCACCAGCTCCTCCATGCGTTTGTAATGCCTCTCCGTGTACACCTTGAGCGCATTCAGCACCTCCTTCAGGCTCTTCTGTCCTCTTGCACCCTTCACTGACAAGTTTGAGAACTTCGACGCAGGGTAGCTCCTCACCAGTGCCCAGAGAATGCGTTGAGCTACAGGGGCGGTGCGAGCATTAGTGTTCCAGTCGCGCAGGCGGAGCAGGAGGAGGAAGATCTGCTCATCGGAAAGTGTGGCGAGGACCTCGTCTACTGCCTTGAGGCCGCAAAGACTGCCTGCATCGGGTTTGCTGGTCGTGACCACAGAGGTGAAGAGGTTGAGGAGTCGGCCAGGGTGGTTGAGTTGCAGTGCCAGGGCGATGGCGTCCCGGTACGCGCCTGTGTGCATGCAATTCTCGAGCTCCTGCTCCTGCTCAATCATCTTGGTTGCTGCTTGAGCTGCAGCAGCTTGGGTCTCGGATGAGGTATCCTTCCAAAATGTGACAGTGGAGTCTGCACTTCCGGACACCACCATGTTTGTTTCGGGGTGGACGGTTAAAGCCCAGACTCTGTCCTCATGGTTATCCAAAGTGGTTTCCGCCTCACCACTGTTGGCGTCCCACACCTTGACGAGACCATCGCCGGCGGCGCTGGCGAATTGCACTCTCTTGGACTTGTCGCCCTCTGCATATTGCTTGAGCCATACAACTTTCAGAATGCTGTTTGAGTGTCCTTCGAACGTTCGGAGGCAGGTGTAGTCAGCCAAGCTCCAAATTTTGACGGTCTTGTCACCAGACCCAGTCAGTACCAGACCCTTTCCTGCTACCGCTCCCTTATCACCGTGAATGACTGGCGTGTTGCTCGGCGCAAACCGTACTGACCAGACACCCCTCTTGTGACCCCGGAGAATGCCCTGCACCTCACCTTCCGCCACAGACCAAATCTTTACGGTCTTGTCTTGTGACGATGATGCAAAAAGCTGCCCTGTGGGATTGACGTCCAGAGCGTTGATGTCCTTGTCGTGTGCTTTTCTGGTGAAGACAGCCTTGGCCTTCTTTTTAGCTTCGCGTGGAATGTCCCATTTCTTTACCGTCAAGTCCTGCGATCCAGTCACCAAGAATGGCGGCGGGTTGTTCACTGGATCCTGGTAAGCTGCAGATGACTCCTGAGGAACAGTCTTTGGGAGTCCAACGGCACCCAAAGTCTCAGCGTGCCCAGTGAATGTCGCCCAGCAGGTGTAACTGCTATTCGCTCTGTCCACCCTCCAAAGCCTTGCTGTATTGTCCTTTGCGCCTGTTGCGATCCAGTGCCCAGACCAGTCGACGTCAAGCGTTATGACGATATCGTCGTGGCCTTTGAGAAGACCAATATCCTGACCGAAGTAATTTCCAGACTTCGCAAGACCGACTGCATCCCCAGTGGACTCTGTTACAGACACCAGTCGGACGTCCTCCAGATTTGTAGCGAGAGCCATCATAGAGCGATCAGGCAGCATATACGCAAGATCGATGATCTCGTCATGTGTTCCAGAGATTCTTCGAATTGGCTCCAGGGGTGGTAATTCTGGAATCGTCAAAGAGTCGCGCATCGATGGCATTTCGTACAGCGCAATGGTGTGATCCGTTTGGACAGTGAGGAGCATGTTCCTTTCGGCACAACGCACGGCGCTGACAATTGAGTCTGTCTCGGCCTTTGCAGCCTGCTCTGTCGTGACCTCGCGTCCGGTCTCTGTCTCCCACAATCTCACGCAGCCGTTGGCGCCTGCGGTGAATGTGAGCCTGCCATCTTCCAAGAAACCAGCTGCTTCAACCGTCTCGAAAGTTGGTATCACCTTCCTTGGAGTCCACGACTTGGCATCCCACCAGATCATAGTCTTGTCCCGACTTGCCGTTACGATGGCATGCTCTGATGTAGAGTAGTCCAGTCCCTGAACGTCTGAGACGTGCGATTCCAGGTCCGCAACCACGGAGCGCTTGTGTAGATCCCATACCCTCACCTTTCCATCCTGACTACCTGAAGCCAGGCGAAACCTAGCAATGGCATCATTCTTGGTCTCGTCGGCAGCGTCGCTTTTCCTCTTGGACTTCTTGCCCTTCTTACTGACCGGCTGTTCCTCGCCCAAGCGGCCGGAGGCGATTTCGAAGAAGTGAAGAGCTGATACGAGGACACTCGGGCCTCGGAAGGTGTGAGTAACATATCCGCCCAGTATATCCCAGACCTTGATATTGCCGTCGGCTGCGCCGGTCGCGAGGAGTGTGCCGGTCCGATCGACTGCCAAGACCACCACAGGCGTCCCATGGGGTTTGAGGGTCCTAAGGAGAGTTGTTTCGATCGTCTCTTGATCTTCGGATGGGTTCAAGGAGTATATGCGCATAGATAGAGATCGAGAGCAGATGATGAGATGGGAGGCGGAGGGGGTCACTGCGAGATACGGTTAGTTCTTGTACGGCAGAACTCTGCCACGTGAGTGTAGTCTTACAGGTCATAGTCGAAATAGGTTCATCATCCTGTTCCAGATGTATAATTAGCAAACTGTTCGGTTGTGGTCGGGCACGATTGGGATGACGAACTCCTTCGATTTTTGCATACTGCTTCCCTGTCGCAAGATCCGTCAAGACTGCATCCTCCCCAAGCGTGGACGCCAAGATCCTGGCGCCATTATCAAGTGACACCGACCCGCCGGTGAAGATGGGTTGGATGACCCGCTCGGGCTTGAAGGTTGTCTTGAATGGCAGTCTTGTTGTCATTTTGGCGAGCGGCGCTGAGAGGTGTCGCGAGTCCAAGTCAGGAAAGAGGCGCCGGTCGTCCGTTTCAACAACTTTTTCGTGATAAAGAATTAAAGTTATCTTAGCGCCGATCTGCATACAGGGGTATTCCTAGCCAGCGCATCGCAGCTTGTCCAATGTTCAACGTCAAACGATCAGTTGACGCGCACATCTTCACTTACAGTCAACGTTGAAATTGCCATTCGAGCGGATTTGTCGTCTCAAAATAATGCGAAGCCACGGGCAGGTCGACGACGTTAGACAGAGATATCACCGGCCAGTTGAACACCTCTCACGTTCCTTTTCGCACAAAAGAATAGCAAGGAACTCATGCTATGATATTATGGTTTCCCTCTGGTTGAGCCAGTCCATACCATCTATGATCTTTCCGGAGTCGCCGCTCACCCTCCTTGTCCTTGCTTCCCAAGCAAGGGTCCCAGATGTGGTAGCTCTTTCACCTCTCTGGTCTTGATGACAATGCCACGATCCAGAATACATCAAGCATACCGTCATGCTCGTTCGTCGATCATCTGTTAATCTTGGTCCAACTTTCTCTTGTGAGATTTGCGGTTGCTCTCGTGCACCCGATGATCCTTCTTCGCTTTGGTAACCTTGTTCGAGGCCTCAATTCCTACAAAACGCAACGCAAAAGCCTTGATCACCGCCTTCTTGAATTCTTCGTCGCTCAGCTCTTCCACATTCTCCGCGAAGACTTGCGGTGGGCAATTGGCCAAAGCTGTAACCAATTTATCTTGGTAAGGGATGTTGTTTTCTTTGCAATCCGTGAATGCTGTCTGCAGGCTTTTGAATCTGGCTGTGAATCTGGCGGCTGAACCAGGCCGCTCGTAGCTGTCCTCCCAACCACTGACCGTCAACAGACTGAAACAAAAGTTCATACCATCCTCGACAAGGGCTTTCATTTTTGGGTCAACGAAGTAGTCTGCAAGCCTCCAAAGTGGCAGAAGCAACCCCAAATTGGTGAAAATCATCTGCCGATGAGGGCGAGTGAATACATCGCAGAGAGTGAAGTCTTCAGTGTAGGCCGCCTGGTAAAGAATGTTGACGTATTGACCGAAAGCTTCGTGACTGACGTGGTCGAGATCGATTGACTGGGTATTCGCCTCCATGAATGGACCATTGAGAGCTCTGTCAAAGTATGCAGAGTTTTGCGTCAAAATGGATTTGTGGACATGGAACTTTCCGCCACCTCTGACTGAGATGGTGACGATGGGCTGTGAGGAGCTGCTGGGAGTTAGCTTCAGTGAGAAAGTCATTGCACATGTAGCGCTCAATATTTATCCTAGCAGTAGCATACATCAGAGGTCCGTGGAAACACTTCCATCCTGCTGGAGGGGATGACTTGCTGGCCGCAGTCATCGAATGCGCAGGAGAGTCTTGGGGCTCGGTAGGCTCACTCATCTTGAGCGGTATTGCGGGAAGGTGGGAGTTCAGACTTGCGTGTAAAGTTGGGGAAACGGAGAGGGATGAGATTGCGCTTGGACCATGATACCTGACCAAACTTTTGTAAGGAACAAAGTTGGTGTTCAAACTCGGAGATCCAGAAATCGAAAGGGCCTGCGCAGAAATACTGCTTGCCCCACCCTACCCAGGTGCGCTTTTCAATACAATTGGTAGCAGAGCCGTCACTGAGGCTTCAGCTTGACATCAGCTCCAGAGCATCATATCTGGGACAGGAGGTTGTTGCAAACTTGCCACATTCGAACGATTCATTAGAATCCTATGGACTTTAGTACCAGCGCATTTTCAAATCACACACATTTAACCCAAAAGCAGTCATGATGGCGATATTTCTATAGATTTCTATCATATCAGCTATTAATTTGCGGTTACCTGCTTATCTGCAATACTATGAGGCGATTGCTTCACAGGTCCCTCCCAACCCATGGTATCGCCCAGTTAACAGCTGACAATTCGTATCGACAACTACTTACTTAGCTATCATGTAGCTTCTTGTTTCAAATTCCGACCAACTGTCCCACAACTCGAAATCTACTATAATAATGACTACGCTTTTGTATTATATTCATGTTACACCAGGGAGCATGGGTGAATTCTGTTGTTGGACATGTTCCTCCAGGTCCTTCTTTCACCGCCAGACCCACATGTAGATACGATGGACAGGCAGAAAGGTTGACACAAGACCAATGTCTACCAACACTTCAAGGGTGGTGTTCGGATCCATTCAAGCCGAGCGGGTAGTGGAGTTCCCATCATTGATGGCATGGATGGGTACAAACGGTGTGTCACCAGGCAGTCATGGATAGTGATCTCAACCACATTTTGCTCCTTTAATACTACTCTCATTACCTAAGTGACCAGGACCCAACATTTTCAACTCAGAATTTTCAGTACCTCCTGGCTTTGCAGCGTTAGAAGCGGTTGCTGCTCCCACCTGCAGAAATCCCATAAGGTACTTAATAGGTAACAGAAGTCTGTGTCTACCTAGGTTCCAGGTAACATGACAGGCACCACATAAGTGTGATTATGTATTCCTATGTTTACTAAGAATTTGCCATCACTTTTGTTTACTTTCATTCCTTTTCTTCGACTGGTCAGCCTGGGTGCACAGGTAGTTCAACTTGCATTCCACAACATTCCGAGGCCAGTTTTGGCGATGTCGTGGATTATCACTTGTCCCACTCAAAAATCAGAGTTTCCTGATTGATAAGTGAATTGTAATTTGGGGACCGGGATTGGCCTCTTCTACGTGTAGTATTGTCAGGCTGTTTGCATACAGCAATTGATTGACTCATCCTAACTCACTTTCTTCCTCGGACATGTCACTGATCAGCCTAGTCCATGCCTAGGTAGGAAGACAGCCAAGCCTGCCTTTCTTCTTGTGTTTCCCCTCCGTGGCCAAGGTTCATTGAGAGATCTCCGAGGACTGATACATGTTATGTGATATAATTTGCCTCCGTGTTTGCCCAAATTCATTGAGAAATCTGAGGTACTTTGGTGCTCTACGATGTAATTGAGTTTGTAGCTAACATTGGGCCTTGGTTGACTAGCTGCTTGTACACTAGTACAACTCGTACCGAGCGGGAAGCATTGACCCACGAGGTGTAGCGCCTCCACAACTCGGGCACCTGAGAGTTGACGGCTAGTCCCCGCCTATGAAAAGCCAGACTAAGAACACGGAACACCACGGCAAGCGCAGCTCCCAATCTCCACCCACCAGCCGGGAGGCCGGGACGTTTGCATTCCGAGGGAGAATAAATAAAGGAATACAGTCCTTCCGGCGTAGTTGCTGCCGTGGATGCCAAGATTTGGACAGCTTGCAAGCTTACCGCTCCAGGGCTGGCATGGAGCACTGGAATGAAAGCAACGGGTGGATCGACAGGTACTAGTTGCCGGGCCTGGGGGGGAGCTCCGACCTATCACCAGACCAAGATGTTTGGTTACTAGATCCGGTCAAAGCATTGTCATCGAGCGCTAGGCGGTTTGCACCAAACCTAGACGTTCACGGCCTGGATCCATGACAAGATTGAAAATGCTGAAGATGCCATTGGGTATTCAGAATCTTATATATTCAGCTTGGGTCTCGCTCTGAAATCGTCCATCCGCTGTGAAAGGGAACTATTCATTCAGTCTGTCACTCTGTGTTGAGGTATTCCCCCTTCTCCACTTCACTTTTCGAAGAATCACTTCATTACCTACCCGCACACCTTACGTATCAAGATGATGTCCAAGATTTCCCTCTTGGCCTTGACGGCCGTCTCTGCTGTCCTGGCTCAGCGACCCAATGACACTTCCATCTGTGACTATTACACGACAGCATTATTGAAGAACAATACTGCTGAGAATCAGTACACAGTCTTGACCCTGGTGGTCAATACAGCCGTTATTGGAAATTGTAAGAGTCTCTCGTATCCTCGTCAAGCGAGGCCACTTTCACCAAGCTATTGCGTAGCAAAGTGCCATCTAACAGCTGTACAGACACAACACCCAATGTCGGCATTTCAGTCCCGGGCATCCTCGCCACTGGCATGTACAACGGCACAGAAGTCAATCTTCTCCCCTATTTCAACGGCGAGCTCGCCTCCTCCAACCGTGGCGGCTCAGAGGGCGTGTCCATCAACTTCCTAGATGGTGGCGGTGCCACACCCATCATGATGAACATGCCTGCCAACGACACCACCTCAAACCAGTACTTCCTCCTCACCCATCTTTACCAATTCTTTGGTTCTCTACTGGGCTGCTCCGACTATGGCATGGCCGGATTCCCAGCGTACAGCGGCCACGCGTCCATGTATCAAGTACACAAGTTCATGGACTTGGACGTGAATGAGGTCGGCTACTTTATCCAACAGGTCGGCCTGGCAGCAGAGTCCTTTGGTGTCACGGCAGCTGATGCCACGGCCGTTGGAACGGCCCTAAACTCTCTCTTCGGCTACCGGTGCGCACCCAACGCGACCGCCATCGCCGCCCAGGGGCCACAAATGCAATCCATTTGTATTGCAGACGATTGTCCGATTGCCAAGGACGCAGTTTGTGATCAGTACGCAACGCCCGTGGAGCCAAAGAATGCTACAAGCAGCTCAAACTCCACTGCAACTGGGTCTTCATCTTCGCCAACTTCCACTATTGTTCAGGCTTCGGCGAGCTCCACTGCTGTCAACATTGGCTCCGTCCTCGCCGTTGTCCTCTTCGCGATGTCGATGTTTTAATATCTTATCAAATAATATCTTATCAAGACACACGGAGAACAATTATTAGTGCTATTTTAGTATCTAGGTAATGGCTGGTGGCTCACTCGTGTACAAATTAACGTGCACAATTCTAAATCATTTAATTTAAGTTCAAAAAAAGTCTCAAAATTCATTTCAATTGAATGTGTAGTCAATCAAAAGTGTACAAGATGTCCAACTTAGGTGTGGTTGTGGGCATGATCAACTTGGGAAGACATTCGTATATTGCCAAAAGCCAAGGCGACAATTCTTCATGCTTTATGACCAATGAGTGAATACTTCATTGCCAAGCCTGAAGCAAGTTTGGCAAGCCCTAGAATGGGTGAGCAAACGCTCTTCTGACGAACAAGTCTTTAAAGGTTGTTGACCCGCCTTTGCAAAAGTACAGAAATGGGATTCAGTAATGATCCCTAAGCTGGACGTCTTTATAACGCGGGATACTTACATAATCATACTCTTTCAAGCTCTGATATTACGAGCAAAGCCCAAGCTAATACAATATGAAGATACGTCTTGCATAGCCGAAATGAAAGTCTGCCCGCTAATTTGGGCAAAACGTCAAGGTTCCTTTTGGTCACTCCTTTGGCTCATTGGACACCCATCTTGGAACATCGTTCTGCAATGCCACTCTGCTTTACACTCCCACTCGAAAACGCTCGCTTAGATCATTGTGTCCAATGTAACATCTTCACTTGTCACGAACGCCACGATTTTCATCTCTGAAGGCTCCCAATTCATAGTCCCAAACATTTTTGGCAAAAAGATCCCGTACCCAAAGAGCCAACAGAACAGATAGCATGAACGTCTTGCAAGGGACTGCATTGCACATCGAGTATTGTGCGGAGGTCTTTCAAGTAGGCCGTCGCGTATAGGAGAGGCGAAGCGGGTGGCAAGGCAAAGCTCAAAGCTAAGAACAGGGGCAGCTATAGACTCCCTTGAGCGTCTCGAGGATCTTTGCTTCAGTTCCTCGCGATACCGACGGGCGGCACCATGCCAACGTCGCTCTTAATAATTTTGACTTGCCGATGACAGCAAGTTTCAACGCTCGATATACCTAGATGAGTGACAGCTAATACGTTGGTAGTCAATGAGAATGAGGTTTTGAGGAGGTGGGAGACGAGCTTGTCGATACCTCCATCGAGTTCTTGAAAATTAAGGGATTGAAATCCGCGTGCTGGACCCTGGCTGGGTTTGGACTGGGTGAACATTCGGGCAGACTGCTCTCCTCCGAGAACGCGGTTTCCGTCACAAACACTGCCGTATTCGAAGTAGTTGTTTTCAGAATCCACAGAAAGAATATCCGGACATAGCAGGAAGCCGAACCAGGCGACTATGGGCGCACTTTCTCGCGATGTCCTCAGATCCATATCCATGTCCAAAAAGGATTGATCACTAAGCACAGTCTCCGTAGGAAGAACATCTGTCTGCAAAGCCATCAAACTTATCGGAGGATTTTGGGCGCATGTTTGCTTCCTCTTCCTCCTGGTCAACCATTTTTTGATCAAAATATGCCGCTTGTTTCAGTGTTCTCCCTAGAACACAACTTTCTATATCACAGGCCACGAAGGTACCGGTATAGAGCGCACAAGCGCAACCGCGATGACGGCTCGTCTTAGTTCAGATGCCTTGGACAGACTGAAACGATAGCGCTGATGTTGAGGGAGCGGGCAGCATGATGTAGGTATGTCGTGAAGATTGGTAGAGCGGTCGTTGAGGCTGATCTGTGGATTGCGTCACCGTAAACCATGAGCCCCCATCACAACTCGCTTCATGTGGAGGCAGCCCTTCACTGAGTTCTGTGTGCGGATTATACTTGGTAAATGAAGCACCTTCTCAAGCTGCCTAGTCGAATTCGCAAGGTTGTCAGCCTAACATTCGGCTGCCTCACATCTTCTCACTGCTCGAGGCTTGTCCCTGCCAGGTATACAACCGTCTAGTGAGCAGTAGTCTCTGGTATAGGAGGCTTTGTCACTGAAAAAGGCACGTATCTCGGATGATTTGATCGAAATCGGTGCCCGCAACTTTCGGTTGTGACCTGTGCCTATCATGCCGTCACTCATGCCACAGCTGGAGAGGTGACGGACTCATCTTCGAGAGATAAGATCCATAATTGAGCGAACTGGTCATACCACTAGAACATACCACCAACACAGGCGTGGCAATATCAATACCACCTGTTAATCGAGATCACTGACCCCTGGACCATGTAGAGCGGCACAGGAGCAGAACGTTGTCTGGGAAAGTCCGTACTGGAATTGCCATCCAGGCAGCCGGACTGCCAGATCAACCTGAGCTTTCACGACTCACCATACGAGGATAGATACCTCATTGATGTTTATTGCTTGGCTTATTATCAATTCGGTATACCCGAGCCTTTCCTCTGATACGAAGGCATCTCGGGCACGTTTCGTGTCGATCTGTGTTACAGGCTATGTCATCACCGTCACCGTGGCGTGAGTGACAGTCAACCCACACAACATTCGCTCATGACATGTGCGTTCGAGAAAAGTCTACGTAGCCCTGTCAGCAGTCAGCATCATCATGCGCTGAAGATCAGTCTGACAACAGAAGCTCAGTGCTGATGCTACTGCACCAGGCCAGCCACAATCCCACGCTGTAAGGCACTCGTAGAGCAGCTAAGATGGAAGTACTGGGCGCTCATCGCTCACACTCCACCTACAGCGTCATTACTACCTTGGCACACCCACGGACGTCATTGCTCCCAGACTTTCATGTCAAGGGAGAGCAGAACGACAGGAGTACTCAAGAAAGAAGAGCTTTGTGAATACCTGCACACGAGTTATGATGGAGTTCAGATGTTTGATAGTCACATTTTCCATCTGACTGTTACGCGCCCCCAATTGGTGAGCCAACACTCTGGATGACGGAGTCAGGGCCTAGACGATGACGAGATAGGCAGAGCTTTTGACCAATTGACACCCTGCCCTGCAACGCAATAATGATCAGCTACAGGAGACTCAACAGGGGCCAAATATACTTGAGGTCACCAATGACTGCTTCCAGAGTCTGGATGGAATGTAGCGTGGGTCAGTCCCTCGGTCGTTATGCGTCATATGCGTCACGAAGCGTTTGCAGACACTGCAAGCGAGACTGGCGTAGCACTTGTGCTGCAGGTTGTGCGTGTAGCTGAGGTCATGCTACGAACCAACGCACGTGGCGTGGTAATGTAGATGTATTATGGTATAGTCGTGGGCAGCAATGGGGCTAGAACCAAAAGCTCAGCATAAGTAGATGCAGCTTGAAAATAGTCCTCAGTCGCTTCGTCCCGTTCGCATACGGTGCATCCTGGTGCGTGGCTAAAAAAGATGTGGGGTGGGTCTGGCTTTACAGAACGTTGAGGCTCTTTTAGTGCGAATGAGGATGATCTGGCCAGCCGCGCCAAGTTCGATGGCAAACCAGAGGCGAGGCTACGATCTCAAGGTGAGGCCAGCGTCGTGAAGATCGGGGAAATGGTACGTCATCAGTATTTAGCGGCAAAACATCTCCCAGCCTTGCAGAGGAGGCAGGGGCATCGAGAGGTGCAAACCATCGGGAACAGAACATGGGTAGAACCCCGTGAATGATGGACAGTCTCGGACTGGGCCGCGTCTTTCGAAGACTTTTTTTTAGGGCGTACCGTGGATCAGCCGCGAACAAAGCTTAACTCGTCTTGGGACCTGCAGGACCCTTCGTGCATCTGTGGCTTCGTTCAAAAATTTCACTACGTAGGACGTGGCCAATCAGCCAGTCTGCTACTCAACAGGGTCTGCCCATCTTCAGAAAGGACACGCCCATCAAAGTAGCCCGTATCGAAGACTCAGAGCCTGTATTAAAGAGACATACTCGTTTCTGGCGGCGTGTATGTACCAAAAGGGGGCGAAAGACTGCCTTTGCTATTCTAAGCCAAGGGCGGCTCCCCAAGGACGGCTGTTGAAATGGGGTGATGATCTCACATTGCTGACGATTGTGCATTGTCGGTCCTAAAATCAAAGTGTAACAACGACGTCAAACTGTAGAATCTGACCTTCAATGAAGACGTCAAGCATACACACAGTACGAGTTATGAGAACGTCGTAGGCAGAAATTGTATGGTGGTGTTCTAGACCTTTGACGTGCATGGGCCAGACTATCCACACAGCAACCACACTACGTACCTAGATCCTATTATGATGTTGAAGCCACATTTCAGTTTGACGCGATGTAGCAACGGCATACTTTCCATCCACAATTGCGACTAGAAAGACAATGCCCCAGATTCTGGTGTCATGCACGGACCAGGAGGCTAACCCAGTCCCTGCATTCCGGTGGATTATGAGGCAAAAAGTGGGTTCGGAGCAGCTGTGACATCACTCCTCATCCCTGCACGCACGCACGCCTTTCATCATTTCTGACCTCACCCCTTCCTTTCGACGGCCTGGTGGACGACGCACAACAACACTACGGAGTACCGTAGCCAATTTCCACATTGTCGCCGCTCACTTTGCTTCGGAGTACTACAAGTCCGAAAACGTCCTTGTTACAGGAGTCAGCCATACCCAGAATGTACTGATCAGCATTGTGACAGGGTGCACTAGAACGGCTACGACAAAACATCCTAGTCATTCCGTCAGTAGGATCAACAGACACACACGACCAGCAAAATTCGCGATAGCTTCATTGAGGGACCTCACGTGCTTCAGCATGCTGCATTCTGGGATATTAGAGAACTGAAATCTGGGGGGTGGAAACTCGCGGAAATGGGTTTCCGTCAAAATCCCATACGTCGATCCAAGAATTGCCAACTGATGCCAAGTTTGAGGTTGGCAGTAACTGGAGACAGTTGCGCGCAACTACAAGCTATTCGAAAACCCGTCGCACGGACAAGAACATGGTTCTTGCTTCAATTCTCGCTCCCCGCGCGCTCTAATTCTGCAATGAAACTGTAGCTCAGTGCTGCTGGCCGCTTAGTCTCTCTGGCAACCAGCCCAACGCAGGAAGGAGGACGATGATCCGGAGGGGAACGACGCACAACTATTGTTCATGTAGCAGTACGGCCCACACAGGTGCATGAGGGCATTCCTACTCCCCTTTCGCTAGCCAATGACATCATGTCAATATGAGACTCGGCACAGAAGGCCATGTCGATCACGAAGCATGCGAAGCCAGAAGATACTTGCTATAGTACAATAGTTGGCAGTGTGGATGCGTACTGCGGTATACACTACTCATGTTTCCGCATCTCGCACACAGCCAGTCGCTAGCGAAGCTACCTGCTGTGTACTTTGACATCCATGTTCTTGTCGTTCACCCAGAATGTCGCTCCGTCACCTCAACAGACGATATTGATGGCTAATCAAATGTCTTCAACTGCGCGCAAACAGCCCAACCTTTCTATTGTGCCCTGTGTGCCTGGACTAGGAGCGTCGCTATTGGTTCTGTGGCGGGAGTGACATAGCCCATGATCTCAGGGCCCGTCACTGATCTGCAGGGTCTTTCCAGCTTTGGACGCCCTACGTCCATTTCGACAGTGACTTTGTGTCACTGTGTACATCAGACCCTCTGTTGTCCTAGCGTCCCCTGTGAGCTTTGGCAACCCGATGCGCATTCATGACACTGCGTCGTCGTTCAGCCAGTCTGGGGCCAGGAGCCGGCACAACTACATCACTGGGCCCTGCAAGTGGCGACGATCACCATACCACTTTCTGCCTCCCCACCCACCTCCCTGCTTCAAACTGCGCCATCTATATGGTCCCTTCGGTTAGACAGTATGACTGACCATGTCAATCCCGCAGGCAAACTTTTCCCATTTCAGCAGGAAGGGCGTTGCCTCTCAGATAGTAACGCTAACAGTCTAGCATATTCACGCCTATGATGAAGGGTCCCTGGGGTCTGCAGCTTGTGTTCGGTCTACAGGGTCCTTCCCGACTTCTTTCTGGCACATTATTCATGTAGTATATATGTAGAGGACCCTTCGTCCATGTTTCCCTGTTTTTTCAATAATCTCGCATCCATCTTCAAACAGTAAATTCTTACAAGACCTTGATCTTCTGCATCAGTTCACAATACACACCAATACAACATTAACCAAACATTAAATTTTCACACTCTTGATGTCTCTCTTCAGCAGCAATATGTCGACCTCTCAGGACTCCTTTGCGATCAACATCCCAAACTATCCCTCACCACCCCAGGATTTGGGCTCCTACATGCGCTCCATGCACCAACACACCAAGAGGCAAATAGATGCCATGGCTCGTTCACAAGAACGCCGTTCACGCAGCAACGGTCACCATACCACACCATCCATGCCCAACGGTGTACGAGGAGGCTCAAGTACGAGCTCTGATGACTACTCGCACTGAGTCCAGTTTTCACAACCAAAATTTGAAACATTGAAACGAAAGATTGAGACCTCCAGATCAAATGAATTCGACCGACAGTTTGGAACCACAGCAGAAATGTTCCAGCGCATCAGACGAATGACTTGATGAACTCAACTCAACCTCTTCTAGGCCAAACGCGGCCGGAAAGACAACATTTAAACTCCCAAATTCTACTTTGAATGAATGGGTTTGTACAACAAGGCGTTTACTTAGACAAGATCATTTTTGGGGGACGTATCATATACACGATGGGTCACGGATGAAAGTATTTCAGAGCGTTACAAACACTTTGCATGGAGTTCACCGGCGGCGTTTGTGGCATGGAATTCTGGCGCACACGATTACAGATACCACCGTCAAAGTACACTAGCGTATTGGTTTTGAGAAAGAATACAAATTCGAGGTCATTTATGGCTGTCTTACGTGTTCTCACACCTCATTAAATAATCGCGTGATATGAAAGACACACCACCCCTCAATACCGTCGGAAATTTTTGAGAATTATTCTGGGTTGTCGAAATTGACTACTACATTTCCCGAGAACATTGAAGGTTTAACGATTTTGAATTGTTCGACAACATTGGAGAATTTTTGGTACATATATGCATGTTCGGTACGCCTGGGAGTTATTACACGGCCGTTTGCTTCGTATATTAGGAGACGGGATGCTTGAAGGAGGCAAGAGAGGCATGCTGGCCACAACGGCAATTACGACTACCAAGCCAAGTATTTACACCTAGGCATAGGTACGCATCTTCGAGATCACAGGGTCCGAAACAACCTAGGATAGGTATGATCTACAGGTATGCAAAGAGACGGGAGCGGGAGCCAGCAAGAATTCAAGCTCAAGGTCGGCTTGCGGGAAATCGGCTTGCGCCCGTCACCAACATTTTGGTGGGCTGACTCGAAGACAATATTTGAACGTAATTTTCCTACTTGGAATTGCACTCTTACGCTGGCGACTTTCCGTATTCTGGCGCAATGTTTGCAATTGTGCGACTTTCGGGTGACTTGCAACTCTAGCGTCATGCTACACGCACGTCATCCATGTCGAGCATTTCTAATTACTTGTGTCGTACGCACTCTATTATTTGTGAACAGCGGCTATAAGATTCCAAGCCTTGAAAAGAGCCTGTCAGTAACTACTAGCGCATTTAGTCCTGTCTGAGTTGAGACTATAGAGCTTTAGTGCAGTTTTCATGAAGCTTCGCACACGCTCAAGAGAAGTTGTACTTTTGGACCCTAACCCTCTTTGATCCCAGCACGAGCAAATACCACTGACGTCGGTCTCCAAATCCACGCCACTTCATGCAAAGCGATGCATAATCAACAAGAGTGGATCGCAAGTTTGACACCTCACTCAGTGAAAATTGACACCACTTCGTTTGCCACAGTGATCACAACAACCTCACCACCAACCGTACTCCGTCAAACGACTTTTATGCTCTCCCACCACGCCCATCGCGCCCTCCACCCGCCACCACCATGAGTGGCCGGCTCCTGGCAGCGGGGATCGCACCCCTTAGCACGCGACGCGCCGCCGCCGCGACTGTACGCCAGTATCATCGCCTGCCGACCGGCGGACTTCACAATACCGACGCTGCCATCCGCGCAATCAGACAACGCATGTGGTACCCCGGAAACGCCTTTCACAATGCCGTTATCGTGCGAAACGCCTCGTTCGCGAGGCTTCTCCCCAAGCTCGCCGCCAAGTTTATCAGGATCCCCGCCATGTTTGGCGGACTGATGATTGGCGGTGTGGCGTGGGTGCAATATCAGGCAGTCCAGATGAGCAATAGTGCGACCGAAATGTTCAACAACGCGAAGGGCATTGCGTCGGACACGGCTTCGAATTTGTTCGGCGGCGCGAAGGGCGTCGCGGAGCAGATCGGAAAGGGGTGGGAAAACACTAAAGAAGAGCTTGGGATGCCCGAATGGATGCAGAAGGTCTTGAGATTACAAGAAGAGGTTGGGACGGGTGACGGGAAGGGGGGACCGGATCCAGGCAAAGAGCCACCAAGGAAACGCAAGGCTGCAGCGATGGCCGGCGCAACAGCCGGGGCTTTTACTGTGGTCGACGACGACAGGGACGGCGAGGAGGTCGCCAAGGACGACCAGATGATGGTCTTGACCAAGAAGATGATCGAAATTCGGAACATTTTGTCCAAGGTTGGCCAGTCAAGCGCCCTCACGTTGCCGTCCATCGTTGTCATCGGATCACAATCTTCCGGGAAGAGCTCAGTACTAGAGGCTATTGTCGGCCACGAATTCCTGCCCAAGGGCTCAAACATGGTGACACGACGTCCCATCGAGCTCACATTAATCAACACACCCGACTCGAACTCCGAGTATGGCGAGTTTCCGGACCTTGGATTCAAAACAACCGATTTCACCTCGATACAGCGAACACTCACCGACCTCAACCTCGCAGTCCCGGACACTGAGTGTGTCTCTGATGATCCAATCCGGCTCAGTATCTACTCTAGAAGCGTGCCGGATCTATCTTTGATAGATTTGCCAGGATATATCCAGGTTGTTGGTCAAAATCAGCCTCTTGAGTTGAAGCAGAAGATCACGGAACTTTGCGACAAATATATCCAGCCACCCAACGTGATTCTGGCCATATCCGCCGCGGATGTCGACCTTGCAAACTCCACAGCGCTCCGGGCAAGCAGGAGAGTAGACCCTCGAGGCGAGAGGACTATTGGAGTCGTCACCAAGATGGACCTTGTTGATCCCATTCGGGCAGCGGCTATTTTGTCTGACAAGCAATATCCTCTGCGACTTGGTTATGTTGGTGTCATCACCAAGGCGCCAGGCATTGCTGGTCTTTTCAAGAAGGGAACTGGAGGTAACCTCACATCCGTCATCGCCAAGAACGAGAACACGTACTTTTCATCCCATCCTTTGGAGTTTGGCGAAGAGGCCGGTGTCACTGTTGGCACACTTCACCTTCGCAAGAAGCTTATGCACGTTCTTGAGCAGACCATGTCCGCAGCTCTGCAGGGAACCCACGACGCCATCAAGCAAGAACTTGAAGAGGCCACTTACGAGTTCAAGGTTCAATACAACGACCGGCCCCTGTCCGCAGAGTCATACCTCGCTGAGAGCCTCGACGCATTCAAGCATTCATTTAAGCAGTTTTCGGAAGAATTTGGCAGACCAGAGATGAAAGAGATTCTGAAAAAAGAACTTGATCAGCGCGTGTTAGATCTCCTCGCTCTGCGCTATTGGAACAAGCCTATCACAGACCTGTCTCCACCGCCGCCAGAGGCTGATACCCTTGCGGACCTACCCAAAGCTGACCCCGATTCACCCTACTGGCGCCGCCAGCTCGACGCGTCTGCCTCCGCAATGACCAAGCTCGGCGTTGGCCGTCTGGCAACCAGCGCCGTGGCCAGCAGCATTCAGCAACATATTGAGCGACTCATTGCGCAGTCAACGTTCGCGAACCATCCATACGCGCGGGAGGCTATAACGGAAGCCGCATCCAGTATTCTGAATGACAGGTTCTACAGCACGAGCGATCAGGTTGAGAATTGTATCAAGCCATACAAGTTCGAGATTGACGTCGAGGACCGTGAATGGTCTGCCGGGCGAGAACATGTTGCTGGTGTACTGAAGACTGAGCTAGAGGCGTGCCAAGGTGCGCTGTCGAGTCTGGAAAAGACGGTTGGCGGTCGAAGGAAACTCAAGGAGGTGATGGGCTTCGTAGACAAGTGCCGCAAGGGCGATTATCAGGTGGAAGGCGAGGGAAGGATGGGTGCTGGTGGTTTCAGCGCTGCGCTACTAGAGAAGGGTAAGCGTCCGAACTCCCGACTTCTACCAGGGATCTTGCTAACATAAAATAGGCCGAGAAGCAGTCTTCCTCCGCGACCGCGCCGACATCATCAACATGCGCCTCCTCGCTGTGAAATCCCGCCAATGCAAAGACCTGAAGAACAAATATTACTGTCCAGAAGTCTTTCTAGACGCAGCCGCCTCGAAGCTCGCTCAGACTGCTGTCCTCTTTCTCAACGTCGAGCTACTTTCCGAATTCTACTACAACTTTCCAAGGGAGCTCGACGCACGACTAGGCCGCCATCTGACCGAGGAGCAGATTGAGCGGTTTGCCACGGAAGATCCTAAAATCAAAAGGCATCTGGAGGTGATCCGGCGAAAGGAGCTGCTAGAGCTCGTGCTGGAAAAGATGGAGAGTTTGAGGCAGCTGGAGGGGCGGGAAAGGCCCGGGCAAAGGAGTGAGGCGAAGAGGGAGCGCGGTGGGCGATGGGGACTGTTCTAAGCTGAAAATTCAGGTTGCTTTTTGCACTGTTCGGTGGCGGTACCCTGCTCTATATACCAAGATATGATTTACGACATGTCAACCAGGATGATCTAGGAGTGAAGAAGGAGTTTTATACGGTCGGTTGATTTAGATGCCACTGAAAAGACTACAAGAAGCTGCTGTCTTTTCACACACAGGCACACACACACGGCAGACCGTGGAAGAATCAAAGCACGCATCTCAAAATTATCACAAAACATGTGTTGTCATTGTTCACATATCAAATGATGTTCCCAGCTGCTAGGCGGGATCCATACTCGTTTGCAGCGTCACTTCCCATTTCAACGCACCGCCCTTGCCATAACCTTCGCCCAGCCTGTTCTGCACTATACGGCCCACCCTTTGTCTCAACTGACTGATCGCAGCATCATCACAGCCCCTTATTACACATAGCTTCAATGTCGCCATACACAGCCCATAATGTACCTGCCAAAATTGTGCTTCGTCCACCCTCGACACCGCCGGTTCACTCTCGATTTCCCGCAAGACACCGTCTGTATCGCTCGGCTTATCTGCGAACGTGGACGTTCCGGACTGAGACTGTCTGCCATTATACGACATGAGCAGCATCAAGCCCTGCGCAACAGCCAGCCTTGTACCTAGGACGAACATGGACACGGCGATGGCGACGCAGATGAGCGGGTCTAGCCAGACAAAGGACGCTATAGACAGGAGCGGGAGTAGCAGCATGAGGAAGCTGAAGAAAAGCGTAAGCGAGTGGAAGGGGTTGGCGAGGATCTCGGGGAGGAAGGTTGTGAGATAGGAGGGCCGCATGACGCGGCGAATACGCGCGTGGTTCTTTAGACCGTATGCGGACACCATGGTACTCAGCGCGGCGGCCAAGCTTGCAGTGTCCACCTCACCCGCACTCACGACGCGGTCGGCGCCATGTGCGTGCGAGTGAGGGTGGTGGGGCGCGTGGCTGCCGACGCTCTCCAGCACGTGCTTGAAATTGTGCGAGAGCAGATCGAAGCCGCCAAAGACAAGGAAGACGCTCATGGCAAAGCCGGCCAAGACCTCGGCGCGCTGGAGGCCAAATGGGTGGCGAATGCTGCTGCGGCGCCAGACCTCGAAGTTACCGAGCACGTCGACGCCGACGCAGATAGCGGCCGAGCCGACGTCGAAGAAGACGAGGTGGGAGAGGGCGGTCATGGCCAGCGAGCCGCCGGCGCTGAAGAAGACATAGCCTGCGACAAGACCGTGGCAGATGGACCAGTAGAAGCGGGCGCGCTGCTCCTTGTGCATGGAGGCCCAGGCTTCTTTGAGGGTGGGGACGGGG
>JAPEVC010000268.1:0-45451 GCA_027946555.1 Gnomoniopsis sp. IMI 355080 | reverse complement strand
GGGTGTTCATCCTGGGGACGGGATTCGGGGACTGCATGGGTGCTGGTATTTCTTGAGGATTCATTTGCTGTGTTTCCCAAGGACGTCAGCGACATGGCCTTTCTTGTAGTGAAACTCGACACCACCCTGGGTTGGTGCCTTGGGCCAGAGGACGTGATCAAGGAGAGACAAAAGGCAACTCACAGGTGCGGTTTGGTCGCCGCTATTGGTGACCTGCTCGTACATCATGCGGCAAGCAGCACGGTTGGGTCCGAGCGAGTGGATATACCCGGATCAGAGATGACAGAATATTGATGACCGGCCTGTTCGTGTCCGCAAAGTGACGTCTGTTTATCAGGGGCAGATTATGCCGAAGACTAAGTAGAAAGGGGTGCAGAGCTGGTGGTAATAGCGACAGGGTCGGTAACTGGTAAGATCGGACGGTAGAGATGTGACGAGGATGACAAGCGTAATGGGGAGGCCGCCAAACACGTCGCTGGGCAGGATGGAGAATGGAGACACGCGGCCAACTTGTCAAAGCGTGTAAGCGGGTGAATATGGACCTCTTGATGAAGCGCCGGGAGAAGGTCGGCTTGGGGGTTGATGTTGTGAGCCAGAGCGGACGATGCAACGCCAAGGTAAGGAAAGCTGGAGTCGTGGCCGGCTTTTCCTTGTCTTTCAGTCGTGGCTTGGCTCCGGGGTTTGGACGGTACACCGCAGCTACCAGTCACAATTGCCAGATGTGCACTGCGGTCTGCAAAGATGGGAATCCGGGCAGGCTGTGCTGCTCCCTCGGTCAAGTCTGCAGACCAGATAATGCCCGTCTTAGTCTGGATCACGAAAGCTTCTATTTCAAGAAGCTCGATCAAAGCCGTCGGGGTACGCAGAACCTGTGACAAGCACCGGTAAGACCAAGACTGCCTGGTGAAATGAAGGACGATATCAAGCCGCGGTTCGAGTCAAGCACAGGAACGAAAAGGCTGGAGGATGATGAACTTTCCTCCAAAGTCAAGAGTCAAGACTTCGCTCATGCGAGTGAGACAACCTGGAGCAGGATGAGGGGCCGCGGGAAGAACTGGAGCCCCTGGCTACCAGGTAACCAACACTAACAAAAAGCGTTAAGCACCAGCACCAGCGCCAGCGCCACACTCTACTGGGCATAAGGCTATCCCGTACCTGGACACAGAGCGCCAGGGCGCCTGACGAATACTCCTCAGTGGGGAACTGGGCGGCCAATGTGACGAAGATCGCAAGGATAGCAAGGCGGGGAACAAAACTGGAGAACACTCGCTTCCACTGGAGAGGCTGTTTCGATTGTTGATGCTTTGGTGACGCGACTGGTGGCTCATCAGCGGCTGCTGATACGCGAACTCTGTTGTTGTATATGCAGTTGGTTTTTGGTTCGCAGTTAATTACCTAGGTCACGTATCCCGGTCTCCTTTTGATTGATACGATAATGCAGCTTCTGCTCGGGCTTCAGGGGTGAAGCTTATGACATGTCGACGTTCTTTCAGGGTCATTGAAAGGACCTACAAGAGCCTGGTGAGACACGTCCCCATTCATGTCAGCATTTCAACATGCATTCCAAGACCATGCACATGCACCAGCCCTCTGGCCCTCTGCAGTGCGCCCGTTCGGCCGGTGCGACGTGCAGCAGTTGTTCCAGATGGAGGGACCGATGCGCTTGTTGCTGACCACATGCAGCCGCTCTGCTTTGCGGCGAGTTACCTGCTGGGCAGCTAGCGTAGCGTTGTGTTGCGTTGCAGGAGTTGATGGTGTTGGGGGCCAGATGGCTATCTCCACAGTACCACACGCACATGTGAAGCAGACCTCGATGTTGCCTTCTACTTGATACTACCATGGTATGTAAACACTAGGCTTGTGCATGCATGTTGATCGAGTCTGCCGTCCCAATCAGGATGTCAACGCCGACAGGCAACAGGATGGCTTGACAGCAGTCGATTCGAGAAGGCCAGTACGAAGCCGGTGGTAACACCAAGCTTGTCGGTCCGTATTGGCTTGCCGATGCTTAGATAGCTGTTCGGTTGGCTGTGCCGAGATACGTAGGATGATGCCGCCAATCCGAGAGACGCTTTCTGCAGCTTTCTTGACGAATGGGTTTGCAAGACATGTCCGGACGTCCCAGAGGCATGACGGCTCATCCACGGCCTGCATGAATGTGATTTTTCATCAGCTCGGGCATCTCAACCCACCATCACGCACGTTGTCAGTTTGTGACTTGGAAAACAGCATATCCGATTGATGATCTCCCTATTGCATCGCAGAGTTGGCTTCTGAGGGTGATGCTACGGATTGAGTTTTCCCAAGAACAGGGAAACGGTCAAGGTCATGCATAGCCCAGAGCAATCCATTAAGCGCGCGTCTGCGAAGGTGTGCTGCAAGTGCGTACGCTAGGGGGTGGATCCTGCCTAGTGGCGCTTATTGGCCAGGACCCCTGTCAAACTTTTCGAGATTCTGTGCTGAGACTTTTTCATTTTTCTCATGTTTGGTTCAACACCACCTCAGCCCATCCATATCGAGTATCGGATCGACAGACGAAGGCTCCTTGTCAGTGTGAAGGTGCCAAACGCCATAGGCAATTCTCGGTTGTATTGCGGGGATGCCAGCCAGGACGAAGAAGACGGCTCGAGAGTCTCCTGCCAGCTCGGCTTCCTCATCATCTGATTCCGAGGTTGACGCAGTCGGCAGTGATGAGCATGGAATCAAGCATGAGGGCGAAGATGAGAGAAGTAGTGGAAGTGGAAGTGAAAATGAGGATGACAGCGACTCCGACTCGCTCGACAGCAGCGCGCCACGGAAAAGACGCAGAATTTCTCAAGAGCCCGAGGAAGAAGATGATGGAGAGGACAACCCAAAGCCACCTGTATCCTTTATAAGCGCACCTTCACGAATCAAGCGCACTACAGTCTCTGAACAGACGACGAAGTCTTCAAAGCTCAGCAAAGGGGTTGCTGCTCCGCCAGTTGATGTCTTTGGCGGTGCAACGACAGCCCCAACAGACCCAAACACAACCTTTGAGTCTTTGGGTGTCCACCCATGGCTCGTTCAATCACTTTCGAATATGGCCATCAAGCGACCCACCGGTATCCAGAAGGGTTGCATACCAGAGGTCCTCAAGGGCAAAGACTGCATTGGTGGTAGTCGGACGGGTTCGGGAAAGACTGTGGCTTTTGCTGTGCCTATCCTTCAGAAATGGGCCGAGGATCCCTCTGCCATATTTGCTGTTGTTCTGACGCCCACTCGGTAGGTCGACTTACCAGCTAGTGAACATCCAAGAAGAATGCTAATGCCAATCTAGGGAACTCGCCCTACAAATGTACGAGCAGTTCAAAGCCATCTCCTCGCCCCAGACCCTCAAAGCTGTTCTCGTCATTGGTGGTGCCGATATGCGCGCCCAGGCTATCGCACTCGCAGAACGTCCCCATCTGGTGATTGCCACGCCTGGTCGCCTAGCGGACCATATTCGTCAATCAGGCGAGGACACAATCTGCGGGCTTCGGCGTGTCAAGTTTGTCGTCTTTGACGAAGCCGACCGCCTGCTCGCCGCCGGCCCGGGTAGCATGCTGCCCGATCTCTCCGAGTGCCTCGATGTGCTGCCACCATCTGCCAAAAGACAGACGCTCCTCTTCACCGCTACGCTCACGCCCGAGGTTCGTATGGCCAAAGATAAATCGCGCGAGCCGGGCAAGCCACCCGTCTTCGTATGCGAGGTCGACACGCAGGTGATGGCGATCCCGGCCGGCTTGAACCAGATGTATGTGCAGGTGCCGGTGACGCATCGCGAGCATTACCTGCACGTGTTCCTGCTCACCGAGGGCAACAAGGACAAGAGCATCATCATCTTTTGTAATCGTACCGCGACCGCGACCTACCTACACCACCTCTTGCACCTGCTTGAGCATAAAGTCACAGCGCTGCACTCCAAGCTTCCTCAGAGCCAACGTACCGACAATCTCTCGCGCTTCCGCGCCGCTGCCTCGCGCATTCTCGTGGCAACGGACGTTGCGGCTCGTGGTCTGGATATCCCCGAGGTCAGCATGGTGATCAACTACGACCTGCCGCGCGATCCGGACGTGTATATCCATCGTGTGGGACGTACCGCGCGTGCGGGGCGGAAGGGTGATTCGGTGACCTTTGTGGGACAGAGAGATGTCGAGCTTGTGCAGGCTATTGAGGAGCGCGTGGGGCGCGAGATGGGCAAGTGGGAGGAAGAAGGTGTGAACTTGGAGACTCGTGTCGTGAGGGATGCGCTGAAGGTCGTGGGGGAGAAGAGTCGTGAGGCGTTGTTGGATATCGAGGAGGGGCGAGAGGTCGGGAGTAAGAGGAAGCGAGCTGGTGGAAAGGTCAAGCTTAGGGCTGCGTAAATGGTTCGCGACAGTGCTGCATCTTGAGGTCTTGTTGGGTTTCTTCAAGAATTTGCCTATAAGTCATAATGGTAGATATCGCCAGTACCTATAGCAATGACAGTCTACTCGACCTTCATCGCCATGCTCACGTTCCTCACTTTCATGGAAGTTTTCTGTAGAGTGCTCTATCATATCACTACTTTACACCTTTGACGTGGCGAGTATTCTATGGGTTGACCTGCGTGACCTGGGCATAACGCTTTCTCTTCGAAGGTCATTCCCGGGTGATGCTTTCGAACGGTGGCGCATCTGATAGAATGTCCTCGTGTAGCATGGTCTCCTGTTTAAAGCAAACGCACCCAGCCAGTATGTCCTTCTGTAGATCAACCTGAGTGTCTTGGGATTTTTGATTTTCTTTTCTTGCCTGATATGCCTCAGAAGCCTTTGCCACCTGAGGCAGCCTGCTTTCTCTGTCACAATGTACAGAAGAGCACCTCGAGCTCTACGCAGTGTCGTCGCCCGTAACAGCTTCCTCGGCATTCCCGGGGCTTCCAATAATGCAAACTGAACAGTCAAATCACGGTATTCAGGAGAACTCTTTTTACGAACGAAGTCATGCGGTCTATGAGATAGCCCCTGGAATATAATTGTATAGAACAATCATTTGTACGATACAAGTTACCAACACAATTACCCAGGGAATACGTGGCAATTCAGTTGCACCACGGGCACTGATAGAGACACTGGAATTTGTTGGCTCTGGCGAGAAGCCCCGGACGAGTAATTTCTTCGAGATAGGTACTCTTGTCTAAAGCGAAATTGCTGAGATGGAACAAAAGACTCTCGTAATAGACGAGACTCTATAAAATTATATGCATTGTAGCCTTTACGTATACAGAAATCCAAGTGGATAATACTCCTAGTCTTCGAGGCTACTGGAGCGGGCAAAGAAGATTCTTATACTCTTATTGAGCCGAAGTCAAGCCTAGTGAGCTTTCACATCATAGCCACTTATTGGTGTTTTCTGCTCTGTGTGGCCATAGGACGACGTGGGACTCACCGAGTATTGAACATGCATTTTTGAACAGATCCCCGTCTGGCCCTACCTAGAGTCACTGAAAACAACGGTGAGAGCCGTTTTTAGTAGTGAGTGGAAGGGACCTATCGATTTCGTGGGCTCATCCTCGCTTCATCAGTATAAGGTCTGATAGGATTCATGTGCAAAGGACCTTGTCATTCCAATGTGAAGCCTAGTCTGGAACGAAGAATTTTCACTTGTGCGTGTAAAAGCGAAAGTGTTCCGAGTTGGCAAAGAGGCTCTCAATACTCCCTAGCTACCTTGGTATTCTTAGGTACATGTCAAGCTCTATCAGTGCCTGAATCTCAAAACCACATTCTCCTGAGCAGGCATGAAACGTGCTATCGTTTTTTATTTTTGTCTGCTCTTTTCAAGACCCGTACATGCTGTCTCGAGGTCAGTCTCGGCAAGCTTTGATGTCGTAATCATGCTGTTTGGTGTGCGTTTCCCAAGAGGCCTGCCTGTGGTGGGTCCATCAACTAATGTTTCCTACCTGGATCCTCACTTTAATGCAGGCTGATGTACAAAACAGAGTATGTTTTGATCATGAGAGAGGGTTTATTTCAAGAAAACGTGATTATTCCATTAATAGATCTCAGCGTCCTTGGTCAGTTTGAACTTTACCTGATTGCCGGATATCCCGACGTTTGGAAAGACACACAAACACTGATCTGCAAAGGAGATTTTCCATAGAATGCCGAGACTGGCTGACTTTTCTAAAGTAGCATGTGCCATTCAAGGGACAGTCAAACCGGACCGAGTACGCTGAGTCCTATGAATGGAGGAGCCACATTCATCTCGAAGATCGTCCCCAGCAAAACAGCCATTCCAAAGCCTGACAATGAAGTCATCCTTCATAGTTCGAACTCGAATAAAGCAACACCTCATGCAGCAATACTTGGCCCCCAAGCTTACCTAGGTAAGTACTCACTGCTCATTTCCTCAAAGGTGGTCAGGGGCATGATGCCGAGTCAGGCATCTGGACTGCCAGCCTCATCAATGATCACTTTGAACTGCTGTGGCACTCTCTCCTGAATAACAAGGCTAACATGTGTACCTGAATTGATCCAGATGAAAGCGACAGGGGAAACCCTCCGTCTTCCCACAAGGCTGAGTATCCCACGCATCGCTGGTAATCCCAGCGTCTCTTGGCGTCCGTGCGGCCCTTTTTTTCGCTAGAAGGATCCCAAAAGGGTAACGAAGATGCCGCTGGCCAAGGCAAACAAAAAGTTACTACGATCTCCCCACGTCCCGAACAAGTGGCAGGATATTTTGGGCAAAGCATGAATGTTTACCTGGGGATTCAGGAACCGTTTCATTGTAATTGATAGCTTTTCCTCTTGCGCGGAATGGGAGGTTTCGCTGTGGATACTTGGGGACAGGGACAGGCTCGCACGACGGGGCAAGTGTGGGTTAGTGTATGGGTTATGAGGCTCTGCGGCGGGGCAGTGTTGGGACATTGTGGGACATTGGATGAATGGTTTAGGGAGTATAGCGGTTCGCTTCATCTTGATGATACTGTGTCATTCTAATATTAACATATTTAAGAACACATGGTGTTTGACAGTGGGCTAAGGAAATTATCAGCATAATTTCCTTTCTAGGTGAGATAGTTCCGCACTCATGACCGTAAGTTGGGTCAGGTGTGTAAAGGAGAGTTTGTTTCGGAGTCGTAAGCAGAATACACTAACGTCATCAGGTTTCCCAGAGGGAAAGAGCAGAGCCTGCTCCTTGACTGTTGTCGGGCGATGGTCCTGGAATTTGAATTTCCCTAGCATCGCCCCAAGCGGACCCGACGGTGCATCACAATCGGCCGAGAACCAAAGGGGCCTGTGCCAGGACAAGAGCCGACACCAGGGGCTTTAGGTTTCTAGCATTGCGTCACTCTGAAGTTGAAGCTGTCAGGGCGAAGCAAAAAAAGGTAGATCTTAAATTCGTTCGTCCCTTAGTACCGGGATTTCGGGCTTGTGGGTTTTACCGAGATCTTGCCGCCGATGTCTGGGATTAAGACGACTGAAGAGAACGCTTTATCACCGAAAGACCCCGGTGCCTGTGGCGCAGACTTCCGATAGATTCCTGTGCTGACTCCAATCAATTTGCAGTCGAGGGAGAATAAGCTTCCCCGGATCCCCAAGGCACCAACCGTCACATCAAGAACACGAACACGCAGACTTTCGCACACGCGGTGGCTGACGCATGCGAGTTCGAGCACACGACATGCCCCCGCCTAAAAGAGAAAGTCTATCCATCTGGGATGCGTCGCAACAAAGCCACTCAGCTGATACAGTGAATGCGGCTTTTGCGAATCCCGCTCCATTTGGGGAGTCCATTTGGGGAGATCGACATTAGATTGTATGTATGAAGGCGGAGTGACTCAAGTGAGAGAGAGGAATAAGACGGCACAACTTCAGAGCTGATTACCTCGACTCGCGTTGTGTGCGGGATGCACCTGATCCACGACAACGGGCGTGTCCGCCGATACCTCCCGCGTGTGAGCAACATCTTGGCCGCCTTTTTGTGTCCGCCGGTGCCGGCAGCACCTGAATTTCCCTTTGGAGAATGAATCGTCTGCTAGCATTGTTTGTGGTTTACATGTCATGAGAGTAGGTAGGGTGTAATGCAGCTTGTGTAGAATCAGCGTTTGCTTGCATCCGATCAGATGAAAAAGGCGGCCCGAGGTACCACCTGCTGTGAAACACACAACGTATTGACAGCACCTGGGCAGCCTCACTCAGCGCATCAGAACCATTGTCCTCTTGAGTCACGCAATCCCCCCACACCGAACTTCATTATAGGGTAGGCCAATGGCCTGCTATGGATTGCACTGTGCCTCCAGACAATATATCGCAGAGCACGGATGTGCGGTGAGGGATGTCCTCGACAGATGCCTTTGTATACAGGCAAGTTTACTTGGATGCGTAGCCTGCCTGATGAGTGTGACGTTGATGCGGTGTGCCTGAGTAACGCTGTAGATGGCGCAATTATATGCTCAGCAATGGTTCTTTACAGCAATGTAAACGCATGGCGATGTATGTATTGTGCACAACAGAATACAGTCAGCACTTGGCGTGCTGCATTGTGGCAGCGCAGTTCCTGAGCAATCAGCCCTATGAGTGGAGCCCTTTCGGTGGGATGAAAACGTGGTAAATGGGTGCACGGAGCTTCTTATGCCCATTGCGCGATCCCTCCTGGGGCTGCACGGTCAGCAATGTGTTCCCTGCGCAAGACAAAAAGTACCCCGTTGTTCTCTAGGGAAAGCATCCTGCCATTCAAAACTCAATGAGCGAGAAATGCTCCTTCAAACCAGCCAAACAGGAACGTATTCTGCTCACGGACACTCCGTGAAGCAAAAAAAAAGCAGAATCGGGCCGAGAACGGCAGCGGGATTAAGCAGGAATTCATTCTCGACTTTTAACGCCGTCGCTGCCGAGGCTTTTGGGAGGGAAACTTGTCACAAGCTTCCGATCGGGAAGCACATCAGGAATTCGGGGCACCGGTCGCGGGCCGAAGCCGACGGAGCCGCGGACGGGCAAATCCCAGCGCTCTGGTACTGGCATGGGCAGAAAAGAAAGTAAGGTTGACGTGGGCTTGAGGCTAACTACAGGCGTGCAACCGGATCATCCGGGGACAGGACCGAAGACGAACGAGGAGCGACGCGAATACTACGCTACAGTTGCACGTTTTCTTTTTCGCAGCGCTTCCGAGTTTGTGCCTGGTAGCAGCAGGAACGATCACGAGCACCAACTTGCCGGCCTATAGAGTGGATGTATACACGAGATCTTATCTTGGAGGATTTACATGGTCTTACTACCTGGTCATCAGCGCGGATCAGGCTCACATATCTCTGGCACATTCTTCTTTTTTAATCTACCATAGTGGGGGTTAACTACCATGGGTAAAAAAAAGAACAACCGCGTACTTCGCGTCGCAGGAAATTAGAACCGTCGTACCACGTGCACTAAAACCCGGAGACTGTCCGGCTGTGACACCTGAATGGTCACAAGCATGTTTTGAAGCTCGCGACGGGATATGTCGTGCAGGGCCTGTTAGACACAGAAACAAAAGGAAACTGTTGGATCACCAAAGAGTGCTTCGTTGTATCAGCCCCCAAGCTCGCCTGCATGTGCCATGTGATGCCACGTCCTGCCGCGTTTTCCTTTCCTTGGAAACGGGCCTGGCCTTCTGGGCTGGCGGTGGAAGTGTTGTACAATTCTTTTTTGAGTTTTGGGATACCATTCGCAGTGGAGCCTCCAGCTTTTTTGTCCCCAGCCCTCGCGAACATGGGATGCAGCACTGACCGCTCGCGCAAAAGGTGGAGCCCTAGATCTCTGTCTACTGCGAGCTAGCGGAGCTTTTGAAAAATCTCTGGCCAAAGCTTTTCCTTTCCTCTCTATAAATTTCCGAGTGCAGCTTAGTTAGTCTTAAGGGTTTGGATGAGAACTTTAGAAAATTTTCTTCTTCTTCTTCCCGGCTGGTCGGGCGCCAGGGTGGCATTAGGCATCTGGGCAGTCCGGGGGTGAGTGTGGATTTGAAGCGTCCAGGTTGTGGGAATATCATTCAGGAATCGGTTGGAAGCCGAGAGAGCCTTTTGACATTCGGCAAGTTTGGGGTGTCGTGCGTTTTGTCGAGACGACTGGAATTCGGCACAAGGGCGGAAATTAGACGGTATATGCGCAGGGTCTCCTTGGGCAGCCAAGCATCATGCTGCAACAATGAATGTCAAAAAGCCAGATGTATGATATTGATTAGGAATCAAAGGGCTGGTCTACATGGTGTAATCACGAAATGACAGTCCAGTAGCTGGCTTCTGAGTTATTAATGTGGTGCATCAGGAGTGTCAGTTTCTCTAATCTAAGGTAAGCAAGGGAAATTGGTAATCAGCACTATGCAGCGCATCTTTTACACGGTAGGATTTCGGGATCGCATCAACTAGCACCAATCCGTGACGCCGGTGAAAATCAGCCATATCCTCCAATCGCGAGGATTACCTGCAGGGCTTTGCACGCATTAGATATCGTCTTTTGGGCGTATCACAACATGCTGGCTATTTTGACTGCCTAACGCTCGTATAATCCTTCCGAGCCAAGACGTGCCTTTTTTGAGTTGTGCCTAAGACTAGGGCTGTGATGCCGAGTTGTCCTTTTGACTCATCATGATGAACACAACGCGTATACGTGTGACGATTTACTGCTAACTCTATTATCCTAGGGGCCCAGAAGTGGCTGAAGTGGTAGACGCGGTCGGTCTCTCGGACAGATTTCGGTACGCATACCGGCATGATAGAAAATGAATCATCGCATACCCAGGTAGATCGCTCTGATTGCTCGAGATCTACCCGATGTACTCGGCGTGGCTGACGAGGCTAACGAGGACCTACTACGTAAGGATGTATACACTACCTTGGTATGATTATGGAATCGCCTGGATTGGTCAGGAACCGGGGCTCAGGTAAGCAACTTCCTAGGCAGTGTCTTTGTACACAGCATCAGTTTGGCTTACACGGCGGAGCGGGCGTACTGTAAAGACCGCAATTTCGAATCCCTTTGTCTTGTGTCGTATGCCGAAAGCGGTATGCGGGTAGGTCAGTCCCCAAAGACTCAAGCCGGACCTCACCTGCATACCGCTCCCAAAGGGCTTACCGCCTTACTCCCTACACAGTGCAGCATGTGCTTGCTACAACATAGTGGCTGCCGCGTCAAAGGTCCAAGCCTCAACTGCGACTCATAACGGATCTGTGGCTCGCTAGTGGCTCGCTCTCGTTTCGGTGAAGGGGTACAGACAATTGGAAGCACAATGAGCTGGCGGACGGATCTCGTGGGCAGATTAGCGATGCGATGCGAGGCGTCTTGTCCCCGTCAGACACTGGATCGCAGACACTGGCGGTATGGCAGGGCTTGGTGCCTGGGCTTGGGGCTGACAGGAAAGCAAAGGGCGGACAAGGAGATAAAGCTGTGACAAGGTACCAGTTTCATACAAAACGAGTGGACGAGGTACTCCTGAATGGTCTCCTTAGGTCCCCTTACGACCGGCCGGGGCCAACCCAAAACCCCGAATGTCTGCCAGAGGTTTTGTTTGGGTGCTGTGCTGTGCTGTGCTGCAGCTCCAGCTGGCTTTTCGGTTCCGTCGGTTTGTCAGCCCTCCGCGCGCCCTGACGCATCCCTGCCATGTACCTCTGTACCTCTGTACCTCTTGGATTTGAAAGCGAACCCCACAGGTACGTACCGCGGGCAGGGATGGGCAGCCCGCTGATTGCGGATTTTCCAACAGGCGCTGGTGTGTTGTGCGAAAGGCCGAGTTGGGCCCCGTGGGACCTTGGCGACCGCTGGATCCGACCCGACCCATGGACCCACGGCTCCGAAGAAGGGTGCTGCGTGAACATGCTTGCAGAAAGACGGTCAGCCCAAACTGTGCTTTGCTATTCATAAAAGATTCGTCTCCCTCCCGATCACATTCATGCCTCAGCCCTCTTTTTGGTTCTTCCCACTAGGCCTTTTCCCTCCATCAGACCCAAACAAATTTGGATTCAAAACTCCCGGACCACTCGTCATCGCCCATACATCTACACCATCACCGACTATAGCAAGCGGTGACTGTACACAACCCAGACAACTTACATATCCCTGTCCCCGCTTCCCTGCCGTTCATCGGACCCGCACCGCAGAAGCCACTCCAGGGCCATAAAAAAAAAAGCTGTCTGCCTGCTTTGGTTCCTGAGTCACCGACAAAGGATACCCACTATTAGTTCAAAGAGGATATACAAATAGAATATCCCCTTCATCCCTTCCCTCCCTTACAATGTCACCACCTACTACAACAACACACGCGACTCCCTCGCACGTCGCCTCGCCTGTTTCCATCATCAAGTCGCAAAAGATGTCTATTACACAAACATACTTCCTGGCCCACAAGGCTAGGGCTAAGCTTTCCAACGAGGCTGCCATGCCCGACCACAACCTCCGTCTCCTCGTCGGCCACGCCAACCTGCTTGACAGCCTGATGCTCGAGCTTGCCGATGCCGAGAGAGAACAAGAGTCCTGGTTCAACCAATCCGTCCGCAACGCTTCTCAGGAGGACAAGAAGACCACCACGACTTCCGAGAGCAAGCACATCCAATGGGCCGACACCATTGCAGAGGAGGACGAGGAGGACGACTACGACTCGTCATCTGATGACGACAGCGACATTTCCTCGGACGAGGATGTCGAGATGGCCGATGTCGAGGTTGTCTCCTTAAGGCGGGTGCCCTCTCACACATACAAGGCACCAGCCAGCCCACAGCTTGAGGTGATGGAGGTGGACATGGAAGATTTCGAGGAGGATGACTACGAGGACGAGGATTACGCCGACCTTGCACTCACACGCACACACTCTTACTCTCACCACCACTCGACCACATCATCACCGCCCGAGCTTGAGCACGACTTGGACGAGTCTTCCGAGGACGAGAGCATGCCTCCGTCCCCACCATCGACAATGCTGCCTACCTTTGAGGAGCAGAAGCAGCAGAAGAGCAAGGGGTCAGAATCACCAGACTTTTTCGACCACTCAATACATTACATGCCAACAGCCGCTGCAACACGCAGCCCCGCAACTTTGGTGAGCGCCATATCGGTTTATTAAGCCCGGTACCACGACATGGCACCTGCACTCGGCACTGTATTTTGTTTCGTCATCACGGGTCTAGCGATTTGATTCTCGATACCTCATCTGCATAGCACTGGCGTTCTAGTCTGTTTTCTTTACTTTTCTTTTTTATGTGTTATCACACTCGGCATTTACATCGTCAAGGGGGACCAGAATTTGGAACACGGAGGGGGGCATGGTGTCACCCACTCAAGGACTACAATCGGCTTGGGAATATCACATGGACGGGATTTCAGTGGAGAAGGGGTACAATTGGATTACCAGTCATCGCTCCCCTCAGAGTAGGGTAGAGTGAGGCTTGGATTAGGATAACAAATCAAAGAAACATCTCACATCACATCACATCACCGTTCACTCGTGCGACAATGTGCTTGTACCTTGCTGTGACATGCTTGCCTTTACTGACGGTTGCTGCACATTCGGAATCGAATTGCGACTACAATTGCGTCAACGAACCAAGGACCCTGAAAATGCCGAGGTCGGAGTCATGATTAGTCGAAACTCGCTCTTTACCAACTCTACAAAGTTCAGTGCTCGGGTCTTCGCGCCCTTGTCCGAGTCCATCCTCGTCACCCGCGCATTCGGGTCGATGCGACCCAAGCCTCTAATTTGCGGAATGATTCATACGGCGGCCGTTGGCGTATGGTGCCTAGTTCCTGGGGCTGCTGGGCAGGGATCGTCTAGGAAAAAGAAGGGTCGCGCCAAATGGGATCTGAATTCCGAATCGGGCCCGGGGATTGACAAAGGAGCGGCTTTTGCAATTCACAGAGTGCCTATCATTGATTCATCGTCATGTCATCGTGAACGAACCGACAAGAAGGCCGTCGAAAATCGAAACATCTGCTGATGAGGAATCCAACAACATGAGTCAAACTCTCCGCTCGACTTGGCTATCACAATGGTACACACACACACACACACACATGCGCACACACACCCTATATCAATGTAGACAAAGATCTTCGTTGCCACCAAAGGAGATAAGCTTCATCTGCAACTTATGGCCAAGTTGATGGCCTCTTCTATGTTTGCTGTTGGTTCATGTGTGCTCGACTCATGCATTTAATTGCATTGACGTAGTTTTTAGAAATGCCATTTTCTTTTTTTACCTGCTCAGCTTTCAGCCGAATCCCATACAAGCGGATGAGAATCACCCCGACGGGATGCGGCACCGTACACTAGCCACGAATGAATTACTCGCAGCTACCAGCTCGAAGACTAATCATCCCCCTTAACCGAGCCGACGCCAATATCACAAGGCGGCCGGCCGCGACAAGCGGGCATAATATCATCTCCAACAAATTTCACGAGGCACTATCACAACGCCATGTCTGGGGCTCATTGGCGCAACCACAAGGGCAATAATAGCGAAAAAGTCACGTCCAGCCATTGCATTGTCGTTTCCACGCAGTGCGACTGACCAGCCCTAGTTTGGCCTATTGGAGCCAACGTTGGGTGACCGTCCGACCAACCTCCAAACCCAACCACGGTCGAGACAGGTCCCACCAGGTTTCGAGTTGCGCTTCTACCTACCAAAGGAGTAGATCACAAGTGTGTCTTGCAGCATCAAAGCCAATGTGTGATCACGGGCCAGCAAGTTTTGGATAAACAAAGTGTCTGTACTGCACAGAAACCTAAAGTCGCCCGATGTAAGCTTCGTGCCATGTGTCAGCAGACAACGCACTGCGCGTGGTCCTCCCCTCGAGACTTTCCAAGATTTGTGGGGTTCCGCCGTCGCACATACGAAAAGAGGGAGTTCCGCTTCTTTTTCGATACATGGAAATGTGTACTTGCTCTGTGAATCGCAATGCGCTGCCTGACTGTGCAAGCTGCCAGCGAGTTTTCTAATTGTTTCAAGACCAAGATTGGGTTGGCTAGATCGCTGTGCCCCATTTCTTACTGCACAACGCATGCGTGTGTCGCTGGCAGCAGATCTTATTACCTGCACACAACATAGCTGCGGCGCCTGTCTCGGCAGCGGTCTGAACTTATCGCAGGCACCAACATTCGTTGGCTGTTGAAAGGAATACGCCTCCATTTTACGGGGCCCTTTTCCTCAGGTACTAATGAAGTCCTGGCCATTAGGATGCTACATAACGTCAGGCGCTGCAAGCAATGCCCGCACTCCACTATGGCGGACAGAGAGCTCCTCCCAGAGCCTGCCTGAGAGCCTGACTCGGAACATTGCCATCAACAGATTTCCTTTCATGGCACAAGTGAAGGAGGGCGGCCAATATCACATGCCGCCGTCACCGGAGCATCGGCACCGAGACACACCCAGCCGGAAACCCCAAGTTCACAGCTGGGTAAAACGGCTGATGGGCCGCCCGGGTGTGTGTGTGTGGGGAATGGGGTGTGGCGTCTTGTACACATCTGCTGAGTAACGACAGTGCAGAAAGGCGGATACAGAGACAACATCGAACGAAGCAAAAGATGGTCCCTGATGAAACCATCGTGAGTGCGGTGTACAATGCGGAGGTACCGTTCTCGAACATTTTCTGCCTTGCGCGGTGAGTCTCATCGTCTTCCTTTTACTACGGGTCTAGTCCCTTTTTCTTTATGCAGAGCTGTTGTTACGCCAACGACTCGTTGGCTTTGCTGGCGGTGAGGCTGCACCTAAGTGGGAGCCTCTTATGCAAGTCACACCAAGGCGGTCGGCTCATGCCCGCCACCGCTTTGCCCACATCAAAAAAGACCGTCAATGTTCAGGTCTCTGGCCAGATTGCCGCTGGCAGAAAGCGGAAAAGAATTTTCCGTTCTCTAGAGAGAATGAAGAAAAGATGGAAGAAGACAGGCCCCTCATCCGCTACGCGCAAACACCACCCTCAAGCGAGAAGGCAGATCTCAGATAACAACCCGCACTGGGGTCCAGTGACCGAGTCCGTGAGTGCCCTGATGACCCACACCTCTAATCGGGTTACGCTTGCGGGGAACGCGGCGGTCCGTCACCCGCTATTGCCCGCTTTAGATTTGCATGTGGGGGGGCTGAGGGTGGTGTTTTTTCTCTCTTGGAAGTCTTTGCAAAACTGGGGTTGGCGACCGAGTGGATTGTGGATCGTGAGCCTGCCCCACCGGGTGAACAGCGTACGCAATGCTGGCATGTGAACAAAGATGGACGTATCGGTCAACAAAAAATGGCACGGTGAGGATGTACACCTCGGAGGGTTTCCGCTTTTGAGTGATCTATCATTTTGCAATTTGGAATACCATCTACTCGCTCCAGATTGCTGGCAGCAGACATCAAAAAGTGTGGGGAGGGGGTTTGCGCAGCTGGGGCGCAGCCTGGGGCCAGCTCAGGGCAGGCAGGCAAAGGAGTTGCGATGGTGGTGTGGGCAAAATGGTGTTGGATGGATCTGCCTGACTGCCACCGGCGCCGGGCCGGGAGCTGGATCGGCACCTGGCCCACAATTGCCGGAGTCGGCAACCCGGCCGGGTCGGATCATGACTCGGAGGAGGTTCATTGATGACTTCATATTGTCACAGTTGGAAAGCTTCTATCAGCGACAGAATATGGCCCTGCCTTGGAATGGCAATGTCAATTTTTCTTCTTTTCTTGCCTCCTTGTTTCTTATCACGTCTCTTGCCTGGTCTTCAACTTTATCTGCGTCTGATCTTGAGTGCCTGAGTGCTTGACTCTTGATGATCTTCACACAAGCTCAGGAATGACATCACAACTCTGTGAGAAGCTGCCTGTATCGCGAATCCAACACGCGCAATATACGTCACTTTATGGGGGAATTGATGTCTTCATGATGGTCGTCTGAGTCGAGGACGCAAATTTTTGTTGCAGTTCTGAGCTTCACAGATTGGCAGATCGTTCATCCCGAGACGCCTACTTTACTTGGCTCGGGGTCTGAGCTGGAGGGATTTGAAGTTCCGTTCAAGAACGATATCTTTGAGCACGGAGATTGATCTATTCACTCCCCCTCCCCCACAAATTCCCACACAGATAGATGGAGAAGTTTACCATGTTACCAATTGGGAACATGTCAGACTGTCGATCTCTGTGACATAGTTCGACAGGCGCTGTTACAGCTTTAGCCCACCCAGTGCAAAGCCGCCGCGATAGCTTCCTTCTTTACCGGGACTAACGCTGCGGTAATTCCCGTTGAATCAAGTCAGCACGGATAGGGTGTTGTAATTGAGAGGTGAGTATGACGTTGAAGGGGCTGTCTGATTCTGTTATTGCGGCAGAGGTTGGGCGGATCTGCGGCTAGGGCCGCGTTCGTGCTGGAGCTGCCGGATCCAGCTGGTCATTGAGGCCACCTGGCCACCTTGTTCGGGATCAGTGTCAATGAGGAGGGTTGAGCTTTTTTTGAGTTTTGGCTAATTGTCATCGAGAAATTCAGCCGTCGGTTGTCAGATGTCGATGCGGATAGCTACAGCAAACTCAACATTGCCTTTGCGCGTCAACCAATTGGGGTTACCGCAGATGCTGGTACTGGGCAGGTACTAAAACGCTCCCAGGGTATTTGTCACAACGAGAGCACACAGAATCGAGGCTGTCCTTGTGCTGGCCGATACCACGGGATACTGAATTGGCCAATGTATTCATCTGGAGGGGAGCACATGATAGGGCGCAGTCGTACTGAAGGAGCAAAGGTCATTATAAGGCAGACACCCGATTGCTCCAAACCAAGTCAGAACACAAACCCACGAGCATGTGTAGTAGGGAAAGATTCTCGCAAGATATCGTGGCTAGCCATTACGCCATTGTAAATGCACCTAACTAGCTATGCGTCTATATTTTGAGCCCAAACCAGAGGAATCAATCATTCGCTGAAGGGCACGTTCTAATGATGCTCGATGTTCTCTTCATCCGCAACGTAATCAAAAGGATTCGAATCCAGGCTCTCCCGATCACCCCGATGTCCTTGCGGCTCGCCCTTGTCGCTGGACCTCCTTGTGTCGTCACTTTCCTCTTCTGATTTGATAATACCACCCTCACTAGCGGTTCTTGAACGGCCCTTCTCCGCCTGGTCCGATTCGTCATGCGCCTTCTTGGGTCCTGTGGGCGAGAACTTGGACTTGACCCGGATGCTCTCACCATATCTATAGAAGGCAAAAGGGATCAAGGAGAGAAGAACGGCAACGCCGCCAATCAGCGAGCCGCCACCGCCGATGCCGAGCTTGCTAAACATTTGGTCCGTGAAAAGAGGTGCCGCTGCACCGCAAGCGGATCGTGCTACCGTGTTTGCAGCAATCGCACTGGCAGCATACATGAGGTAGGTATCGACAAGATCTACACATGGTCAGGTTTGTCATCCACAGCAGGAACTAGAGGCCGAGTACGTACAGTTTAGGAATGACACAAAGATGCAGATCATGGCGGTCGCGATAAAGACACCAGCTATTGTCGGGACTATCCAGTGGACGTATTCGTAGTTGGCCGACCAGGAAAACCAAAAAAGGCTGCCAATATTGGGATCAGTAATTGTTCTCACCATTGAGAGGCTCCGTAAAGCCATACGAATAGAAGAGCACTCTAATCCAGAGGGTGACTTACGACAAAGCTAGACACGGGCCCCCGAATAGGGCGGTGCGCAATCGATGCTCGGCCCTTTGATCCTCACCACGCTCGGCCTTCCTGGTCTGGTATTGTGTGTCCATCAAAACGATCAATGAGCCGAGGAATGCACCAATAATGAGGCCGAGAAGAGGCAGTTCGCCAACGCCGGCGTTCCATCCACGTTGTTCTTGGAAGACGATGGCTAGTGGATGGAATTAGTGATACGGTTTGCCATCATGTTCTAGTCTTGAGACTTACGGTAGATCGCGAACAGCATGTAGAGTAGCAAGTAAACCACCGACATGTAAATCGCACACAAGAAGCTGATTGGGTCGAACAAGATGATCCATGGCCTCGTCAACGCCACCTTGTAGATGCCCATCAACGAGCGTTCGCCCGTCTCGATTGGAGCTTGAATATTTTCATAGCCGGGAATCTTCGCCTTCCTGATCCTCTTGGCTTTCTTGTGCAGAATCACCGGGCCGTAGGTTTCCGGGAGAGTAAACATGAAGACAGCTGTAAAGCCAGACAGCATCAACAAGACGTAGAAGCTCCACCTCCACCCTTCTGATCCCTTGGTGAGCTGCAAGAAACCCGAGATAATAGGCCCCAGCGCTGGACCAGCCCACACCATGAGCGAGAACCCGGCCATGGCATTTCCACGCTCCAGTGGCTGCCACAGATCCGCCAGTACGCCAGGAGCATTACTCAAGGGTGCAGCGACGAATGTACCTGTCAGGAAACGACCCACAAGCAAGCTCCCAAAGTTAGGCGCGAAGGCGCAAAGGAAGTTGAATGCGATGTACGCAGTAAAAGTGATGTAAAAGAGCGGTCGACGTCCGTAAAATTCGCTTAGCGGTGCGAAGATTAGGGGCCCGGCGCAATAGCCAAGCAAAAAGAGGGTGATTGTGAGTCCAGCAGCTTCAGCAGAGACTTCAAAGTACTCCTCGATGCTCTCGAGACACCCCGAAGGACTTGCGGAAGCAAATGTAGCGTTCACGACCAGGAGCACGGCGCATACGGTAATATACGTTCGCCGCGCAAAAGACCAGTTCATGGGATTCTCAATATCGTCCTCGTCAAATGTGAGATGGCCATCGTCGTTTAGTGTCGGGGGATGATCAGCGTCGTGTTCTAATTTGCCGCTGCGGTATGGTTTGGCCGTTGGCCGGGACAGTATCCTTGCTATCCCAACCATGTTTGAATTCGTGGTAGATGGACGACCTCCCGTTGTTTTTGACTGTGAAATGTATTACAAAGTACAAATTATCTCACAAGAAGCACCAAGCTGAGGTGGTGACCGAAGGCAGAGGTGTCTTGCATACAACGAATGTTTGTTCTGTACAAGCCCACACATTACACGCGCAAGCAGAAATATGTTCAAGTCTTCATATTTGTGAAATCAATGACGGCTCTTGTAGACTCGGTAAGTCGGCTCGCTCCGCTATTAGGAACAGATCCCCCGGACGTCACATAACATTTTTTTTCCACGAGGCTACGTCATGCGTGCTTTTCGGTCTTGTTCGGACTTAAGCCCACACAAAGTCCCGGGGACACTAGCAAATAGCGGTTTGAGCGCGAAAGAAGGGGGGTGGTAGAGAAAGTGCAAAGCGTCATAATACGGGAGCTTTGTCCAGACTTCAGACGCATGGTGTCGCCTTGCGCAACTTGGTCGTCTGGCGGCCTGCCGCTGCTCCCGTGCAAAGACAAAGGATTTGGAATAGGGAACAACAAGAGACCTCGGTGCTCAGTACCAAACCATCGACATATATTTTACCCTAGCGTATTATACGTAACATGTATCTATGCTCAGGCGACACGGCCATGACCCAGAATAGATCCACCTACCCACCTAGGTACCGAAACAAATCTCGTGTATAATGAGAGTCCACCCCGCTTCCAAGCTTCATTCAGTCATCAATAACCATAAGTAGAGGTCGTTAATATTTAGCAAGTATAGAACCTGACCATTTCTACCTATGTACCATCTGCAGTTTCTGTATCCCGCATGACACCTAGGTGCTCTTCAGCGTCAAGAAATATTTTATCTAAACACAGCAAGACCGAGAGAGGTCGTAATAAGGGATTTGATGACACATTGGGCCTTTACAGTGCTACTATGTAAAGAGATGCAAGTGCTGACGAGAAGATGCGCAGCCTGCTCTTAATCATAAAGCATCAGTCCCCAAGAAAACCAGATGTGTTCCACCTGCACTTATTCACGCAGCGAAACACATGGAACGTTTGAACAACACCTGGCCAATTTTCCCATAACCTCTATTAAGCTAATTTCGAGGGTCCAGGAGAAGGGAAGCAGTTCACGAAATGACGAATACCTTACTACATCCGTCCCAACTATCAGAATAACATTATTCCACCCAGACGGCTTGAGATGTGCAGATTCGGGTTTACATTGGCAGTAATGCCGAACGCAGTGTAACAATCAGTGGTCCTGAACCTACACTTTTCGAGTTCTTATCCATTGCCCTGAGTCTTTTCGTCTGCAGATGTGCATGCCACACAGTACATAACTAGGTGCATAGGTGCAAATGGCCAACGATGGTCGCAAACGGTCAGCGATGCTCACTGATGGGACGATCTCTTCTGTGACTCATCTTGATTTTACTGCTTGTCCAAGGTAAAAATGAGGAGCTAACGAACGGGGACGGTTTCTTGTAAACAAATAATCGGTCTCCAGCCCATTCTGGTGATTTGCGTAGAGACAAAAATAATTGGGAAGAGGTCCTTTGAGGATCCATAAATTTCACTATTCATACATTTCTGCAATGTAGAGCCTTTGAGCTATCAGTATCGTCACGCCGCTTAATCCCATGCTTAGGTTGCAGTCGTCACAGTGGATGGTTTTGGGAGGTGATGCTTATTCGTGTTCCACTGCCATCTGAGTATTTCCTGGCCTTTGCATAGAATCTCCACTTTGTTTCTGCAGCCTATGCACATCTGACCCTTTACGGAATCTCCCCCGATCTGAATCTACGCAGTGAGATTCTGGTCATTTGCTTACGCTCAGCCGCAAAGGCCCGCCGGCGTGTTCAGTCCTCTCATAGACCCACATTGAATAAATCATGCATGTACGAGCCGTGTTGTCTTGGAACACCTTGATCTCTGTCATCGTGTCTTGCTATTCTATCTAGGTACTTTGTTGCATCACACAGCCCTATAAATCGCTGAAGATGGATGCGCGTCCCCCGCCCGATACTACGCCAATACCACAGGACACTGTTGAAAGGAGCAATACTCGTACCTCTGTCCCTCCCGCTACAAACCATTCTTTTTGGAACCAAGAGAGCGTTCCAAGCCCAGATAGTGATGAATTCCAGAGATGGATATCAGGTAGCCACTTTGCTCCATCACCTGGGCATTCCAACCAGAAGGCCCTGCCGGGCAAGGGAACACTTGGGTAGCTGACCATCGAAACAGGGGAGTCAGAAAGCATCAAGAAGTCACCTGTGCCAACTTTTGTACCAAAAGACCGACACTGTGGATTATGGAATTCACCTCCGAATAAAAGTTGTCATTCTTCTTTTGGTGATCAAGGAACAACCGCAAGCACGAACTGCTTCGGAGACATTATTCAGCTGACTCAATATCTGGGCGCCGGACGTTCTGGTTTATTTTCAATGGACCAAACTTATACAGCTGAGCCGTACGATGTCGCTGGAAGAGCCGAAGATCTCGAGACTCTCGTCACGGATACCGGTGCCCGCTTATCATACGATCTGATACTCCCTCCGGACTTCTTCCCCAAAGAACCCCTGAACGTCAAATGGGTGAATTGGCGGTGGCCGCGGTATGAATATGATACAACTGCATCTGTATCCAAAGTCAGTGCTTCCGCACAGTGGGTGGTGCACAATGGAATCGTTCTGAAGCAGCTCGTTCTTGAGAATACGGGCCAAGAAGATGTCGACTTTGAGTTCACTTTCCAGAAAGATATGTGGATACGCGACCTCGACTATTTGGATCGCTCGTATGGCTTTAACGACAGCGACGAGGGTTATTCATATGTGCTAGGTCCCAACGGTTTCGGCTATATTTGCGTTCATACCTTGGAGCCGCCAGTCAAATCCCAGACCCCAGGTGATGCGGACGTGCTACGGAGCTCACACGGGAGTGCCACGGAAGATATTGGTCGAGGACTTGCCATAGACTCAGAAGCGGCTCCTTTCACCCAACATCAGAACATACCTTTCGACACACTGACAAACAAATCGTACGCTGTGGCTTCTGTGATCACCATCTTTGTCAATGGAAAGGCGTTGAAGACGCATGAAAGCGGCGGCCCGCACACCTTTACTCTGGCAGGCAAAAACTCCAACTCTACAAACTCTACAGAGCAGCAAAGCTCGACGCTGGAGTTGATTGTTTCGTACAAGATGATCCTCATACCAGATACACCCATTGACTGGAGAAACTTTCTCGTATCTAGACAGGAAGCAGACGTGAATGATATACTTGGGAGGGAAACAGACTCTCTCTGGGAAACCGCTGGAGATTCCTCATTGTTCTCGATTGGCCTTTCTCTGGTGGATATTGAGCGAGACAGTCAGCAAACAGAAACCAAGGTCTCTACTACAGAGAGCACCGACGATTCATCCACCAAGCGTGCAGACCAAGATCCCAAGGACAATAAGCCAGGTTCAGGCTCTGCAGCGCCCAATGAGCATACAAGCGCTCACCAGGAGATGGCATCATCCAAGACAGAGTCTCAAGGCTTTCCTACAGGAACGCCGGGCAAGACATCACCGAGGAACCATATTGAGTATCTGGTGTGGCGTCACTTGGAACATATTCTTTCCGTTTGCGCTGTTCCCCTTTCGAGCCCTACTTTGGCAGATACGCCCGTGGCCTTGACATGCGGTGACATGGCAGGTCATCGTCTTTGTACCTCGGCTAGTTTGTGAGTCCCCCATGACATGTATAGAGCGATTCTCGAGACTGATCAGTCGGCCTCTATTAAAGCTTCGCGTACAAGTTCCTTGTTGACGTAGCCAGACGTTTGGAATCGTGTGGCAAAGACTGCCTCTATATACAGTCGCTCCAACGGCGGATCAAGACTGTGTGCCAAGGTCATGTATCGTGGCTAAAGATGCTACGATCTCGCCTTCCGGCAGACCCGCAAGAGTCTCCAAGCCGCCTTTTAAAGTCCGGATGCTTCGCGGCTAATTATTGGGTGACAGGGTTCATCACACCCAGAGACAGTAATACATGGCAACCTGACGACGCTATCACAGACACACCGTTTCAAATACTCAAAATGGTCGAGTATCGCCGCATGTGCAACAATGACGACGACAGGAAGGCGGTAGACGAACATTTGCTCCAAATATGGATACCATGGTTACTTGAGCTGGACAAGATTGATCGTCGGTCAATGAGCGCCTGGCCTCATGCCTTTCGTGAGGGTGTCAACATATTTCGCCTTGACGATCACGTGTGGGTGTGGAGAGCTTTGAAGTCGCTAGAAAACCTCGGTCTATGGAAAACTTTGCCCCCATTGACGTCAATTCGGAATGGCAAGGTTTCGGGGGAAGACCCGATATCCAAATGCATCTTTCAATCCTACGGGCCAGAAAGGGACAATTTGAATGATAAAGTAATCTTGGAAAACTTTGAAAAGATTGCCAAGCGGCTTTCTCCAGGCGACGTACAGAGGAATGTCCTACAACGCTTCACGAGCGAGAATGACCTTGACGTCTCTCGAAAAAGAATGCTGGCTGTGACCCGGTCTCCGAGGGAGACACGGTTTTTGCTCCATTCTCGAGACACAAGCCTCTTTTACGTAGAGGAATTGGGATTTTTCCTGCCCGAGAGTCCCTACCATGAGCTGTGGGAAAACACTCTCGCAGCCCAATTGCACCACGACGAGAATAAGGAGACCAATTGGGACAATGCTATACGATTCGCACGTGGTATCGTTGCTGGAAGTAAAGAAGCACCTCTCAATAACAAGGATCCCACTGAACTAGTGCGGATTTGTGTAGAGGTTCTGATTCGTAGCAGCTCGCACAACGGATTTATCCCTGGGCAATTGGACGAGGCGACCAAAGAGCCCCGATTATTCTATGAGGAGGAAGACGTCAACTTTTACTACCATGCAGGTTTTGAGATCAATCACATTCTCCTTACATATGCGGGGCGCATCGAGAGATTTCTCCAGAAGGGAGCGAAACATATCCCCAAGCCGGGGTCCTTGCAAAGACCAGCGACAATGCCATCCATGATGGATGGAGACAAGACAATCCACTCTGCGTTGGCCGAGATGCTGATGAGTCTAGCAACCCAGCCAAAACGTCAGAGACTGAATGAGCATCAGGTGCAGCAGGGCCTTGGGCTTTCACTTGCCCAGTTCGGAGCCGCAACAGGACTCGATGCCCGTCGAAACCTCACCATGAAGAAACTAATACCATTCAACAATCTCATTGATGTGAGCAGTATTAATGCTCTCGAGGATGAGTGGCTTTACAGCTATCCACAGTTTTTTACGAGGGAAGAAATCGATCTCGCCAAGTACGTCGACATGCGTGTCCGGGACTCTGATGTGTTGAGCCGAGATGTTTTTGGTGAAATCATCGGCAAGGAGCTCGAGCTACATCGTGATGCGCGTGATCAGAAGAAATCCCGGTGGATTTCGGAATCGAAAGAGACTGCTACCTTTATCGCGGAAACGCCAAAGAAGAAGCACTTGGGTAAGAGGGAAAAGAGGGCACTGGCATCGGAGTATCCACACTGTCTCACCAACAATGACCTCTGGCTCAAGCTTAGCGTTGCGAGAACAGTAACAAAGGCTAAGAAACGGCTAGTCTGGTTGCCTCATGCCAACGCTGAGACGGCATTCCTCTGCTGGGTTGCGAGCCCTGAGAGCGAAAAGCCCGCCATGTCTCTGTTCTTTGATCGCCATTCGAAATACGACAAGCACGTTTGGGATGACACAACTATGGTCATGAACACTTGGCAGACTGAGCTACATCTTAGCTTCTACAAGCTTGTCGATGCGGCTCTTCCTCCAACCTTGGGTTTGCCATCCTTGAGCAGAGACCCTTTTCCCGGGGGGTCCAAGAAGGAGTTGCGGCGGGCTTCGATGGGCTTCCGCTTCGACGGCGATTTCTTTGACCGCTACTGGACTTGCCATTACATTGAGCATATTGACCTCGAAACCCCAATGCGGAAATGGGTTTTCCCTTTTCAGTCTTTTGGAAAGCACGAGGAAAAGCAATGGTGGCAACGAAAAGATCTCGAACTTTTCCTTTTGAATCGAATCTTGAGTTTCGCCACCGACAGCTCGCTCGAGATACTGAAACAGATCAGGGGCGAGTTGGGCATAGGAGACAGCACACTCTCCTTCTCCATCCTAGACAGTAATGCTTACTATGTCTCGACCCAAGAAAACTGGCAGAGGTTTGAGTATATCCTACAGGGCGTTGACGAGGATCTTTCTGCAGTGTTACGCACTCTAGAGAAATGGGACAGGCGGGAGGCGGAGCGTGGTCAGGAAAAGCCGCGATGGACACGCAATGACGAACGAAAGTATCGCTGGGCCATCAACAAGCGACAGGGTGCAACAGAGAAGGGAATGCGCGATCTGGAAAGCCACCGCAACAGTATCCGAAAGCTCAAGGAGACACTCACGGCCAAAAGGGAAAGTATCCGGGACGACCGCGAGCTGCGTCGGAACGAAAACATTCGATATTTTACCTATGTCACTGTCATCTTTCTACCCCTCGGGTTCGCAGCAAGTTTCTACAGCATGAATGGTGCTCCACCGCATGCCCTGACCATCTCTCTTGTCGAGTTTGCCATCGCGGCGTTTGGTGTCACTGTTGGGCTGCTGGCGAGTGCCAAGGCCATTTTTGGAGCAATGAAAATCGTACTGCTACCTCTTGGAATGCTGAGAAAGCAGACCGAATTGGCGCTGGAAAAGTCCTCGCGCAATAAGATGGACAGGAGTCTGCTGCACGGGAACCAAGACGAGCATCTACATCACGTAATTGGTACAAGGGACCAGGAACGAGCACCAAACTCACCGACGTTGCACACTACCAGGCTTCAAACGTCAACCTCATACGAGAGTACTGAGGGCCCAAAACAGGTGCCCAACCCGCGACATGGTGCTCAAGACTCCTCAACAAGCTCGGCTTGGTTTTGGTTCTGGCCGACATATGTCTTTTTTGAGGTTCCTGGCTTGAGGATTCTGGCTGCCATCGCCGTACTGGAAAGAAGAACACTGTCACCACGTGCCGCTATGGAAGTCGCTGTGGGCATCGTTTCTCTACCCATCTTTGTAGTCGCCTGGGTTTGCAACCTCGTAGTTTTGAATACTCGGGACTTTGTGAGGCTTCTTGGTAAGTCAAAGCCTGCCTGCAAAGACACGTTGAAGTTGCCTATGCATGCTTACAGCTGTGACAGATGACGTGCGACGCTCCTCTGTCTCTACCGGACCCAAGGTCCCAGCGGTTTCTCACGCCAACGCGGACGAAGTTCTCCAGAGACGCTTTGCAAAGATGACGCGAGCCCCGCGGCCATTCAAGGGTAGGGAAAGGAGGCTCGAGGAGAGAATAATGAAGGACTCGTGGCCTCCATCGGCTCAGCCAGTCAGAAACCCGGTAGATGACACTACGAAGGAGTGAGCAATAGTAGCAGGCTTTGGACACATTGAGCTAGACACTAAAGTTTCAAGAAGCACCAAAGTAGAGGCTTGTCGTCGATGAGATGGCCCTAACCCTACGAGGTGCTGCATTCTGGCTTAGTCATCCAGTGACGTCTTTCCAAAGGTTGGCAGGCAATAAATTTCGAGCCCCGCTGTTTCTTTTGGCAAGAAGAGCCACCTCGGTATACCCAAGCCAAATATCAAACACCACGTTGTTTGCAGCGACCAAAGTCGAGCTTCTCTGTTCTTTGCAAAGTAATTTTCCCAGAGACTAGGCCGATTCCTCTCGGCAAGCCGCAAAGATGGCGACCACGGTGGATAAGGTGAGCTACCCAGACACTCGAGTCTTGGACGTTTTCGCTAATTGCATGCTCAACAGATCAAAGATATTGAGGCAGAGGTATGCTTCTTTTCGCAAAAGTTCCATGTCAAAGCCCGACCCTCCGTGTAACTGCAACCAAGAGCTTGGGAGGTCCGGGGGCCAAGTGGCTGAGCTGCCAGATGGAGGACGAAACGGCGCATATGATTCTTTACAACTTGTCAGGGCCCGCTGGGCTTGAATAGCCCTAGCAGCACTGCTGCGGGAGGCTCGAGTACAGATGAGTATAACGATAAAATGCTAATTCTACTGTCTTCAACAGATGTCCAAGACCCAAAAGGTAGTCCATATCCTATTTGCCTCTCCTTGACAAATTTACTGATGCGACTTTATACAGAATAGTTCGTTTGTCTTTATTTTTCGCCAAGCCTGGCGAGATCCATGATTACGGCGAGGAGTATCAATGCTGACTCGAAATGCAGAGGCGACATCATTTCACTTGGGACAACTGAAAGCAAAGCTAGCAAAGCTCAAGAGGGAACTGCTTACACCCTCGAGCAGCGGCGGCGGTGGTGGAGGCCAGGGTTTCGATGTGGCTCGTACGGGAGTTGCGAGTGTTGGGTTCATTGGTTTTCCGTCGGTGGGAAAGAGTACGCTGATGAGTAGGCTTACGGGTCAGCACTCGGAGGCGGCTGCCTACGAGTTCACGACCTTGACAAGTGTACCGGGTCAAGTGACCTACAACGGAGCCCCTTTGCAGATGATCGACTTGCCTGGTATCATTGAGGGCGCCAAGGACGGTCGTGGTCGAGGTCGCCAGGTCATTGCCGTTGCTAAAACTTGCCATTTGATATTCATCGTTCTCGACGTCAACAAGCCTCTCACAGACAAGAGAGTCATCGAAACCGAACTCGAGGGTTTCGGAATCAGGATTAATAAGACACCCCCAAACATCACCATCAAGAAGAAGGACAAAGGTGGCCTCAATATCACGAGCACATCACCCCTGACCCACATCGGTGAGTGAATGGTCAGCTTGAATGCAACCTGAGGAATATTGTACTAACGAGACCAAGACCACGACGAGATCAAGGCAGTCATGAACGAGTACAAGATGTCCTCTGCTGACATTACAATTCGATGCGACGCTACTGTTGATGACCTCATCGACGTGATTGAGGCCAGGTCTCGAAGCTATATTCCCGTCATCTATGTCCTGAATAAGATTGATGCTATCAGTATCGAGGAGTTGGATCTCTTGTACCGGATCCCAAATGCTGTGCCCATCAGTTCCGAGCAGGGATGGAACATTGATGAACTACTGGAGGCCATGTACGTGCATGTCCTGTGTTGCACATCTGGGTCAGAAGCTGACTTATGCAGGTGGGAGAAACTAAAACTTGTGCGGGTCTACACAAAGCCAAAGGGCAAGATGCCAGACTATGATGCACCAGTGGTGCTGCGTTCGACGAGATGCACAGTGGAAGACTTTGTAAGTTTACGCACTGTCGAGATGCTTACGAGCTGGAGCAGCCTATAAAGCCACCAATCGTATGCTAATCTTGACGTGTTTCAGTGTAACGCCATTCACCGCACAATCGTCGAGAATTTCAAAGGCGCCATCGTGTATGGCAAGTCTGTCAAGCACCAACCGCAACGTGTCGGGTTGTCTCATGAGCTCGCAGATGAGGACATTGGTAAGTTTTTGCTCTGCGATCTGGTGAATGATTTGTTGTGCTAATGTCGACTAGTCACAATCATAAAGCGATGAGCTCGATGTGATGCCCTGTCTTCAATTTGGGACGAGGTTCACTCAAGCAGACTCTGTCGTATCGAGCGATGGCTGGCACAAGCTGAACGAATCCTGGACTTTGCTGCCAAGCCCTAGAGGCGGGAAACCCCAGACCGGCGGACCGTGGACTCTCCAAGGATGGTGACATAATTTTGAGTTTATCAAATTACGTCCGGAAATTTACCTCGTCCCGAGAGCCTGTTTGTCGCCGCGCAAAGACACGAACATTTGTGGACCACGGCCTCACGTACACCAAACATCGCGCCTGACAGCGTAGGCTTGAAGGAAATGATCTGTGCCGTCGGCGCCGACAACTCTCCGCGGCTCAGTATGAACGCATGACGAATTCGCTCTTGTGCGCTTGCACCGTGGGTACGAGGTCACTCGAGATAGCTGGAACCACCAATGGAATCAGATTTACCTCCAACGCATGCACTTTGCCCTAATCCCGTACTCACAGCATGGCAGGTCGATATCGTAGCTGCTACGATATAAGACGATGACACTATCCACCTGAAACTGCGTCCAAGGTACAAAAGGTGCTGGGTCGCAGGCGGTCGTCTCGCCATTTTCCCGATATAGGTCGTACTAGAAATTCGCAGCAATTCGATTCTGCCCAGGTGGCGGACTCGTCCAGCATAGTTTCAGATGCTTCGCCATGTTTTTTACCGGTTAGCACCACGACTCTGGGCGAATGAATGAGTCCGAGCTTGGGTTGTATTCGGACATTGATAGGCCGCTACTAGAACCGTAAGCTTCCAATGTGCCCTGTTCTTATGGCTTCACTGCTATGACCACCGTGAGACGGAATTCCTTGGACGCGAAATCGATCTTGATGCTTTGGGTTTGCCTGCCGAGCTACATTCAAATATGCAGCTGTGGACACCTTCCAATACAGAACCGTATCTGGGTCTGCAATACTACTGCAAGATCTTGGGTCTGCTGGACTGTCATTCTCACACGCAAGATACGACTAATCTCCAACATAGGGACGCATTCACAAGCGACTGAAATTTGCAGGGGGGAACCGTGTGGCAGTACGTACCCCGAGCCTGCTGTGCTTATTTCCATTATTCCCACCCAAGCTTCGGAGTGTTTGAACCAATCGACTCTCTGGCTGCAGCTGTCGCTTCTAAAGTGTGCATGCACCATCTGCGGGCTTGACCTTTCACGACAAGGCTCTTGCCGCCGACTCCAGTCCCACATCCTTTGTGTGGTATCTCAATGTAGCTCTACCGCCCGCCAAAGTGCACAATAGCGCGCGGAGCTGCGGCTTGGAGATATGGGACTTGAGTCGCTTAGTCCAGGCTCCGCAGCGCCAAGTGCAGCATTCAGCCGCAAGTCGGTCAATAAACTTTTTCACTGTTTGCCCGCGTAGCCGCGAGATTGACGATTGAGACCTGAATGAGCTTTTTGGCAAGGACTATACCCCGTTTGGGCAATGCGGACTTTTCCGGCTTGGACGTTGGCAGCTGCAAATGGCCTGCAGACAGACAGACCTCTTTTGGCATGTTTCGGTGTCTCAACATCAATTTGCCACAACATTTAGTGTTTCCGTTGGAAAACTAAGGGCCCTGGCAGAGGACGGCGCCAGGGACAAGACTCAATGGGCCAGCAAGACTTCCAGCGGCCATGCGTTCACCTGCCGTGCCCTCTGGTTGGCAGCCCCGCCAGTAATCTTGCTTTTCCACAGAGGTGTCAGTAGTCTTGCTCCAGCCTCCTTCGGCCCTTTGGCCCCCTTTTGATATTTTCCCACTTTTGCGAGAAAAAGTATCTGTGCAACCGAGCAGAATAGTGGGATTACCTACAGTATATGCTCATTTTTTACGCGAATGTCCTGTTCAAAGCGAAATGTTGCCCCATATGTATTGTATGTATGGCAAACACACGGCCCTATCCTACCATGCTCATGTAAGGGAGCTAACAGCTTAGTGTGGTCTGCGATTGGCTCCTCAAGTCCCTATCCTCTTGGACTGGCAATCCTGGCCTTGAGATCGACTCGGCGCATGAAGACAGGCCATCAAATACGACAGGACGTTTAGTATATCTTTGTTTCATCTCGAACCCGATTAGGTTCGTCCTGCCTCTCCACCATGTAATGTCAGCAAGGGCTCCAACGTCTAGCAAGGCCTCGCGCCTGGGGGACGTTCAATTTGTCGCATGATTGTCCTTTGCAGTCAGCTACACACTAGACCGTTTGAATCACTGCTCTTCCCTTACTTAGTCTAGCCTGGGAAGGAGCTGCTGCCATAAGACATACATGGCGGGGACCAGCTGACGAACTGGAATCCGAACCGGACCCGCACAGAGTTTGCAGGGTTTAGCTCTTTTTCTTTGTGTGTGTGCCTGATCAGACTGCCTCAACGGTCGACCTAATGCAACGGCGGCAGGGTGGATCATACTCGTACTGTACATTCGATGGTATGGCAGACCACCACACGACCTGTCTGATGACGACGGCCGATGTTGTCGGCCGCAGCATCCAGCTCCAGAGTGATGATCCGTGGGGGCCGGTGCTGCGAGGCATCAGACACGGAGCACGGCATGGCCCTATAAACCAGGAGCCATGATATAGTTGTGGGAAAAGCCATGTACTCCCGATAAATGGTGCTGTAGCTTTGCGAATCGGCTGGTAGCGAAGGGGCTCGACTGGCCTTTTTTGAACAAAAAAAACGATGGTTATTGCTCATATTGCTTCTCGCGCTGCAACGGCGCTGGGTGTATATTCCTTTCATGTGGCAGACTTGGACTGGATTCCTCGGCAAAAGCGATCAGAACGGCCTGAACGCCAAACCATCGACGGCACCCTGTTTCGCGTCTGTCATTTGAGACGACCACGAGATCTCATACTCGGCATTCCCTAGTCATAACGTGTACAAATGCGGTCAAGTTCGTCAAAGGTCAACGGTCACGCCCTGCCAGTTGCGCAAAAAGAAAGTTCGGAAGAATCGTCTCCATAGGCTTCCTAGCATCGTCAGTCCGCCAAGTCCCCTGGATGACCTGCAAGGAACCCTGGGCGGCGGCTGTCCGTGGCTAGAGTCCATCGTGGGTCCCGCTGGGATCCCTCGCGAGCATATCTCTCATCGAACCCCTGATCACAGCTCGACGCAGGTGCCAGTCGAGGGCCAAAGCCAGCCCTAGCTCCCTGCCAGGCCTTGAGGGAGCCGCGGCGCGTGAGGCGCTCAAGCGGTCGGATCTAGGAGCTGTGTTGAACAATGGAGTTTGTTCACAGCCCGCTGATATTGGGGCACGCGCGTTAAGATGATGGAGCTTTGACCTCACGCTTTTCATCATCCCATGCGTTTTTTTTTCCCTTCAAGCTTCTTGCAACCGGATGACGGTCCCGGCACTACGATAGTGTCGGGCTCTATGACCCTCTGAGCTCTCATACCACACAGGGGTTTATCCAGCTGCTCAGGTGGCTTATACAACGCCTCATTTATTCAGTTCGCCGGATGATGTGCAGCACAATGCCGGATTTTGCGCGCTGCCAGAATTGCCAATTCGACAACCCAATCGGTTGCTCTGCAAAGCATTCCCTGGGGTAGGCGGGCCAAGGCCTCGCGGCGGTGGAACAAATTTCACGCTGACGAGGTTTCAACATGAATGGGAGATCTGGATACCATCGCAAGTGGACCCGCTCCAGCAAACCCGGTTCGATCTCCACAGTGTCATGACGGGATGGGTATGAACGACATGCTGTCCGCCTCACTAATTCGCATACCGCGGCCGTCATTCCGTACGCGATGTCGATGACTATTGAATAATTATTGAACAAGCAAGCACAAGGGCGTGGGATCTGGTTGGACTCTTTTCAAGGCGTTGCACGAGACCAACAGGCCACTTTCATTGCTCGCACATGTTCATTTCCACTCCGGCCGACCATTCAAAGTATCCCGATCCGACAATGCAATTTTAGAGGACTACTTCTTCTTCCCCAATCCGAAAGTCACCGTAGCTCTCGTACCTGGTACGTGGCTCAGGTGGACCAACCTTGACGGACATGATTTACTATGTATACATGATCTACGCGGCGCCTCGGATCCGCGGTCAACGGCTTGCAGGTATCATCCCGCATCTGCTTTCTCTCGCATGGAACTTGCTTACATGCCTGGATAGCTGCCAGGTCTGGCACCTGCCTCCCCACACCGAAGCAACCCCAAACAAGCTATACTCGTTCTTATTGATCCGTCTGGCCTCTCCCTCTTTGCGGCCCCTGTCAGCCCGCCCCCTCCTCTACGACCCTACCTGGATGGCGGCCCAGCAATACCCTTGCTGGTACAAGCCGTCTTGCGAACATACATGTAGCCGTTGCGGCCCATCATCTGAGCCTGTGGCCAGCTGCTGTATGTACATCAGCGTCTGCAAGTGCATTGCGGCGTCTCCTCTGCAGCAGACCGAGTTCTGTTTGCGATTTTTGTCTGCCAACCGTCTGTTTTTTCTCTTCAAAAGGTATTGTAATACTTTGGACAGCATTTGTTCCATCTATGTCTCCCACTCACTCACTACCTTTTTGAGAATTGTGAGCAGTCTTCTTTCCCCTTCTCTTGGCACCGAAAGGCAACGACGTACCACCAATGTCCAGTATAGGCGACAAGGTTTTCGCTATAAGAGGAGGTTTGGGAAAAAGGAACTAACGATGCGCATTGTCTTAGCACGAGTTTATCTGCCAGGCCTCACCGCTAACAACTTTACGACGAGGAAGACGACTGCAAGATCGAATTCTGTCATCAAGCTTTTCACATTCTGTTTCAAAACAAACGGAAAGCTTCTTTTGCGATTTTAAGCGTCGCGCTTCCTTCGCCCTGTTCTTTGCCCTGCGAAGCACGCCTGCGCTGCACTTGGGCATCGGGCATTCGTCTCTTTCGGGAGTATTGCTTGTGCTTTGCCCAAGCGTCAACGGCTCCAGCTATTGAGGTGCCAGGGCATTTCTACTCCCAGATAGGAAAGCCTTGAGTGCAATATACGAAGCTCTACAAAGAAGAACATTGTCGCCTTTTCGATGAAAACCGCCCTCTGTTCATGAAGTTGAATTGCACCAGTCCTGTCGGGTACAGAGAGATATCCCTCCCCCGCCCGTCTTGCTACACCTCACAAAGCTTCACCAACCGAGAGCCAGTGTGGGAAATTCCACAAGTGTATTAGGACGCTGCGGCTCCTGGAGCATACAGGATGCATAACCAAGGTGGCATCGGGGGGTCTTCGAGTATGGACCATGACGCCCATCTCGCACACCATGATCAAAATTATGGAAACGATCATTGGGGCGACATGGGCCCATTTATTCAAACGACAATGGCGGATTACACCCATGGGTATGGCTACATGACCTCCATCTCTCACAGACTCCCCTCCGAGTCACTTGGCCAAATGCCACCGCCAGCAACACCCCCGCCGCCCCCGCCTTCGCACCACCCGACGCTGCCCATGTTGATGGTGCCGTCTAATCCCACATGGCCGAGTATGTTGACGAATCCAGGCGGGTTCACCTCGTCTTCCCCTGTGGCGATACCTCCTGTGTCTGTTGGTATACAACCTTTGAAGCCTTCAAGGCCGCTAGTGCCACCAATTGCCTCTCAGCCTAGGAAAACACTCACGGATGACGATCGTCGTCGAATGTGTCAGTGGCATATCGAACACCCCGAAATGAAGCAGACGGAAATTGGAGCCATGTTTGGCGTGGAAAGAAGGTGAGTGCGAAGTAGTGGAGGGCTCTCTACAAGCGTCGAGAACTAACAAAACTCCCAGCACGGTATCAAAGGTCCTTAGTCGCAAAGATAAATGGCTCAACCCAGAGGAGCGCAGCAACTCGCCCATCAAGAAGACCAAGGGCAAGATCCCGGACATTGACAAGACGCTGGCAAACTGGCTGCGTAATGAACAGCACCGGGGTCGGCACGTGTCTGACTCGGAGATTCAGGAACAGGCTCGCATGTACGCTCGTCCCTTTAGGGAGGCCGAGACCAAAATCAACAACCCGTCATGGCTCGAAAAGTTCAAGCAGAAGCACGGCATGGGAGGTCGGCTGACGAGGAGAGCCTCGGAGACCAACATTCCCAGTGCTGCAGCATCGAAACTGTCGACAACGTCTCCGATTCTCCCAAGTTCACAGCCAGCCAGTGCGATCTCGTCTGCTTCTCCTGGACACCGGACTTCTGCATCGCCATTTCTGGATCTTCGCGAGGACGACAAGGAAATGGGCAGCAGCTCTCACATGATGGATTTCAACGATCCACCATCCGCAGGGACTTCCAATCACTTTAAGCCAGGAAACGTGTTCAGCTCGGAGACGACAGGTTCATCATTCTCTGATAATACAGTTAGTCCTACGGGAACAGGACAATTCACATTCTCCCCGGATCCAAATGTGGGTGGCTTCCTCTCTTCAGATCACGCCAGGCCCATCCCACCAGGCGGTCCCAACTTTCAGCGCCCACGCAGTCAGACTTTTCCCACATTGGATCTGGAATATATGAACCAGTCAAGCGAATCCATGACCCCCAGGCTTCCTTCTGGACACCCAGACTCCACCGCTCCCTCTTCAGCCCTCGAGTCACCCGCCCACGAGTTTCCGACCGCGGGACCATTTGGTCTCGACAGTGCCATATCACCACATCAACAGCCCTCACACCCCCTGCATCACAGCAGTAGCGCGAGCAGTTTGCAAGGCCGAGTCCAGCAGTCGCAACAAGGAGGTGGGAGCAGCTCCACGCCCGTCATTGGTAGCACGACACTGTCGTCCGTGGCGTCCTCGCCCGTCTCGCCGAGCCAGGAGGACGCGCGCAGAGCCGCCGATACACTGTTGTCTTTTATTGCAAACAGCGGGCCGAATAGTCTTGTTGACCAGACCGATTACAATGCTGTCATTCGGCTGACGGAGAAGCTGAGACTGCATCAGCAGGCGCAAGCAGCTGCAGTGAGAGGGCAGCAAGTCATGGGGATGGGCCCGTCGGCAATGAGTGGTTTGGGCATGGGGATCAGCATGGGAGGTTTGGACAGAATACCTGAAGGCGATGCTGAGATGGGGAATACCGGACAGCACGCCGAGGTCCAGGAAATGATCAAGACCGAAAATACCATGGCGGCTTGATTAACAAGTGGAGGCCTTTGGTTCTTTTCACAACCCCCCCCCCTTCCGGTCATTTATCATTTTTCTTGACGTGAGTTGTATCCACGCTGCTTTCCCCAGATTTGTTGTGAAAGCCTTAAGCTTACGCAAGGACAGCTCAGGTGACTTCAACAAGGCGTTCGACCTCAAGCACGACCATCCCTCCACGGGGAAAAGGGAAAGCAACAGGCCATCAGGTTCTACAATCGGATCACGTCTCACGACACACTCTATTCTTAACCACCGAAAACGGGGCGGGCAGTGGAGGACCTGGACATGGTTCAAAATTGGGGGTAGTATATTTCTCTAGTCCCACGACTTTGCCACCACAAGAAGATTAGTCTTGCGAGACGACACCGAACAGTACAAACGACACATCACCTGTACCATCAATCGTCACTTTCAATACGAAAGGAAAGACTCTTCCGCTCACGCGAAAAAAAAAGGGCTCCTCGAGTCTGCAAGGATTTTGCATCGGCTTTTTCTTTTTCTTTTCTTCTTTCTCTATACTTTTCTGTTTATTTATTTCGTATTCATTTTCTTGTTATTTTGTTTCAACAACTCTATTATGCTGCCCGCCTGGGCCGAGGACCCATCATAATGCAGAACATCATCAATTGGAATTGCAGATGTTGAGCACGGGAGCAGCGTCCACATGATACACAGGATGGAGAACCCTCAAGGGGGTTTAGCAAAACAGGAGCTACGCCCCTAGCAGGAGAACAGGACGAATGGCAGGGCAGAACCAGCAGGAACGCATGGCGATTGGCTCGTCTTGTCAGCACACCAGCGGACGACGACAGATGCAAAGCTGGGAAAGAGACGAAGCCGCCCCGCGGGGAGGCAGACCGCGGCTTTCGGAGGTGATTCCTATTGCCCAAGGATCTCGATTCAACCAACAGACGGGGAAAGCTACAGTGAGGGTGTCAGGAGATAGAAAGGGCACACCCCTCACCACAAGTAACAAACAAGCAATGCAGGGATCGCGTTGCATGCACACCACCCCTCGGCGGCTATCTGCATATTTCAAGGACTTGTGAGAGGCAAAGGAGGAAGAACAAATAAATACCTAATAAAAAAAATCGAAAAAAAAAGAGAGGGCGAGCAGACCAACAGAAACCAAAGAAAAAAGCTCCTGCAAGAGACAAATGACAGAAGATCCCGATGTGTGGAGACTGCATAGTGTCCGCTTGCTTGCATTGATGCAGGTGCCTTGTGCTTGACTGCGATTAGCACTTTGTGACCTCTAACATCCAAGCCGCGGGCCCCCGCGCTGGAGTCGTACATTGGGTACCGCAGGTTTCTAGTCAAGGGTCTTCAAATGAACACATAGTAGCGGGACCTTGCGATCCGGTGTCACAAAGGTGCACCATTCGATGGGGTATTGACAAAACCAAAATCAAAGGACATCATTTGCGGTTGCCGGCATATGTACGGTTCTTGTGGCACAAGGGCAGCGCCGAGACCTCGAGGCTCGAAGACCTCGGGTCAACTGCCCGATGCATCTACTTGACCGACGCGAGACTCCAACCAAAGAATCAATTCAATCTCTCCTCCCACAGCTCCGCAATACCCTGCTCGGCCAACTCCGGCATCAGTCTCACCAAAATCAACTCCAGGGCACTGTACATGAGGTGCTTATTGCAGTAAGGATCGCTAAAGACATCCAGGATGTCCGTCTCGATCACAGTAAGGATGTCCGCATCTGGGTCCACTTCGGGTCCAGCTCCGCCGTTGTCGGTGGTCGGACCGGACCGCTGCGATTCAATAGCTGACGAAACTAAGTCAGGGTTGGTGAATTTGGCTGTCAACCATGAAGATCCGCTGCCGCCAAAGTAGAGCCTCCCAACGCTTCGCGGACATAGGGACCATAACGCACGAGCGCACTTGCCTCTCAGTATGCGCAGTTCTTGATCAGAATCGGGTGGAAACAGGGACTGTGTGCCCATGGCATTTTTGGGAAATACGGCGCCTCGGAGGTTGCGAAGTGCGGTGGGCAGCATGGCGGGGTCAAGTATGTAACGGTGGATGGAGTCGGAGAGAAGCCTATTGAAGACGTCGTTGTGTCAGCAACAAGTGACGGCCTACCATGATCGCTGTGGTATAGAAAGAGCGATCCCAAAGATGGTTGAATGCACAAATCACGAGAGTAAACAGCGTCAAGCCAGACTGTGGGTTCAACAATGCGAAGCTGTGCCGCACCGCTCGCGTTCCCGTGGTCCAGCGCTAAGGGCGGTGTGAAATGCTTCGTTCAACAGTGTCAGTCCCAGTGTGAGGGACTGGACCGGTGCAACAGCCTTTGTGAGCGTAGCGGCACAGCTCCAATGAGTCGTCTCGTAAACAGGGACGGCTGGAAGGTGGTGTGTGTGAAGTTGACGTGCCCGTCAAGGATCGTAGCTGGAAGACTCGCCGCGGCAGGCGAGGACCCTCCATGCCAGGACTGGCTCCTCCGGCCAGACTAGATCGATCTTGTGAATGACATGCGGGTGTCAAATGCCCCTGACAGAACAACAAGGGTGTTCCACTGGCCGACTCCAAGGCTTGGGCTGCTATGGCATCCACAGCAGCTCTGCCGTCCGAAATATTGGGGTCCCAGACAATAAGACTGCTCAATCCATAGACCACACGTGCATTTGGAAACCTCGTCATTGGCGCGTGCAAACTTGCTCCAGCCGAAATACAAGCAACGTATGGTTGTCTCAAGGCTGACACTGTCGTGGTCGCGATGGAGCCTTCTGTACACATTCGGCAAGGGCCAAGTATGTACTCGGGATCATTGACGCCATGGCCGAGAGAATAGAGGTGTGAAGGCAAGTAGAGGTGCATCGCAGCCGGCCAGACCGCCAGGCTAGTAGAAATAGTGGGTGGGGATCGCGTTTGATGGAAGTTGAAGTTTGGATAAGATGTGTGCTTGGTCAGCGAGCCAACCCCTGCACCAACTGCACTTGGACGACGGGCGCGTAAACGAGGCTCGCGGGTGGACGACCGAGAAAGCCCCACGATTCCAATCAGTGCAATCGGATGCATGCATGGCGGGACCATGCCTCAATTGGCCAGCCGAGATGACCCATCTGGAAGACGGCTGCATGTCCCCAGACCCTGCGGGTTCTGCGGTAACGTCTCGGGCTTTGTGGCTGCCGATTTGGCCGCAGAAGCTCCTGGAGGTGTGTTGCACCACATGTTGCTTTTGACATGGACCGACAAGGGATGCGTATTGGACCACCCATGTCCAAAAGTCCCTCTACATCTGAGGCCACCCCGCGTGGCTCGACTTGAGCATTGGTTGTCGCTCTGCACTTGCACCACCACCAGTATTGGGCTTTGTATGTAAAATTGAAATGGGAGAAACACGAGGTCAAGTGACTGAAATCTCATGCGGTGTAACAGCAGGGGGGTCGCCGTTTTGGAGGGAGAAGAATCGTGTTTTCTTACCTGTCAACAATCCCATTGAAGCCCATTAAAGTGTTCCCCGGGCCTGCAATGGCCAACCACTGCACCATCGACAAGCTGCCCAGAAGCCAAGGCATGCGACGGTCCGTTTCGAGTAGGTTTGATATCATGGTCCAGATGCCAAAGGCTAAGATGGGTGTTTTGGTGGTGCTTGTCGTCGCCTGGTCGGAGCTACTGCCTGTTGGTCCAAATCCATCCTCGTAATGTGATGTATCGTTTTTTGCGAGCAGTACTTGATGGCGAGGCGGGAGAGATTTGCTCCTGGCTACCGTTGAGATGAGTAGTCGTGTCATGGTAATGAATGCGAAGATGTAGTGCACCAAGGACCAAAACAACCCCGGTAACGAGAAACCTCTTGTGTTGTAGCTATCGCTCCGTTTTCGACTCGATTCAAGCCCGCGGGCATCGCTCTTTTTGCGTCCAATCACTTCCGCCAGGATGGTCAGACCGGTCCAGATCATCCAGGGCTCTGAAGCCTTCTTGACCACGACACCCCCAATGATCATTTCCGAGAGGATCTGCCCAACCAAGGACGTCAAGCATTCGTTCTCCAGGTCTTCTGTGGGCAATAGTACAGCCAGAACCCCTTGTACCAAGAGCTGGCGGTAAGCCACCTCATTTTCGGCCTGCTCCAATGCGGTGGCTGGTGCTTCAGGCTTCGGTATGGGTGATAGATGTGGTAGAGGACACATGGAATGATATATCACGTTTGCGTCGATCTCGATTGGGGGCTGTACACTAGGTCGACGAGAGGCTCGATATGCTGAAGAGACAAGTCAGCAGATGATCTTGACAGTCCATGATTGCGTGACTGACCTTGGACATGTCTGTCAAACAAGTCCGGCAGCTCGTCAAGGAGCAAGCTCTCGACATCGACCTTCCTGAGCCTCTGTTCCAGAGCTCTCGTGCAATGTGCTATGATGGCCACGATCTCGTCGACAAAGGCACCATCTGGGGTGATTTTGGTGTACCACATTTGCACGAAATCTCGTATGACTATCGCAATGATGGCGTATAATTGTAGATCGACATCGTTCCGGCTCGTCAGGGGCGGCAGCAGCTCATCGATAGGCGGCGGCGTAGCCCTGGCTCTGTCGCCCACGTGCTGCGGACATAAGACACGGCGGACAAGTAGGGACGTGGCACGATCAGAGAGAAATTCGGAGGGATCTGGGCGGGCGAATCGACGCTTGGATGCGTTGGAGCTCGAGTGAGAGTGCTTCGACCGTGGGCGCGGTGCGGCGGGATCGGTCGCTCGGAGAGGCTCAGACGTGAGACTCGCGCTCGAGGAGCTCGAGCTGGCCGCTTTGGACTGCGCGTCTGTCGTCATGGAGGGCGTCTGGTTCTTTGTCTCATCTTTGTCGACTCATGGGGCGAGCAAGTCGATTTCTCAGGCGCTGTACAGCCTTGTCGTGGGGATAAGACCTATGTAATGGTTCTGTGCCGGGTGTGGCATGCGATTGCTACCTTTGTAGAACCCAACCCGGCAGGCGGTGAGAACAAGATTATGCAATCACACTGTGAGTGACATGCTTGAAGTCGATCCTTGCTCGTACAACGCGGTATCCCCAAGGGTCAGACTTCAATTAGGACATGTTTATAGACGTTGATGTCGGTTCGTATTTTAGAGTGTTGTTGCGATCCCGCCGGATGAAGTCCAAACAAGCATGGCATCATCACGGACCCGGACGAGGTCGGTGCAGGCCCTGAAAATCCCCGTATCAGGCTGGGATCAGGGGCTCATGCTTAGGTCGCCCGGGTCCGGGCCGCCGGCCAGAGCTAGAAAATGTGGACCGCCCATAATTACGTACCTACGGTACCCTGACAGCGCCGGAGCACATACCTACCATTAGGTAGTAGCAGCCTACCTACATAGGCCCGCCTAGGTAGGTTGGTGACGATCAAATCGATGCCATTAGATCAAGCGACGGTGCCTCGTCATCAATGAGACTGTACATTGCTGGTCCAGCTGGCATAGGTCGCACCACCACCGCTCGCATCATCAGCGCCCCATCCCAAAATAACACTAAAGCTTGATTCCCACTCATTGGACTTGGTCCAGTCTTGCCAGAATGGATCGTCCAGAGCTTGCGCAGCCTCATCGGGAAGGGTCTCTCCAAATGTTGTCATATAGTCTGGCACCGTGACCGCTTCGTCGATCAGGCTCGCATCGTGCGCCGCTTTGTTGGTGTCTTGTGGCTGCTGAGATTCTGGAGGCTGGCTGGCAGACAACTCCGCCATGATAGAGACGCGAAGCTGGACTAGTCTAGTTTGGAGATGCACAAACGGATCCTGGAACTCTGACCGCCCAGGTGTTGTCTTTTTGCGTCTTTGCGAGGTGAACTTGCCTAGATCTACAATCTGTTTCATCAGATACTTGTCAAAATTGAGCTCCTTATGCACCAGACGCAGGTCCCAGCCAGGTAGCTGCAGGAGAGACAATTTTAGGCAGATGAGCATGGCATAAGTGTAGTCGAATGAGGCGAGCACTATCGATCGTGGCCATCCATCGAACTTGGTTTCGAACCTGGCTTCAAGCATCGATCTTGTTGCATTCAGACACTGCCACAATAGCTCCAGGCGGTCTGTTGGAGCCAGACCTGCGGAGAGATCCTCACTGAGCCCGGCCTCGTACAGCAGAATCTCGGCGATGTGTATTTGTGTCTTCAGGGCACCTGGTTTATCCTCAGCAGGGGATCAAGATGAGAGGTTATAGACTGACTGTAATTGTTAAAGCTCTCTGGTATTGTGTTTTTCAGTTGGCGAATCTCGTGCTGGAAACTTTGAACAATCAGGGATAGAGGCAGACTGTCTTGTGTATTGCGGGAGGCGAGGGTGGTGGAGATTGACTGCGAAAGCTGCTGGGTGCGGACGAGAAGCACCACAAGCTGATCAGTCGGGTACTCCATTCTCTCTTCCAGAATCTGGCAGCAATATTCGAGGTAGGTGGTGTCCATGAAAGCAACAGGCTTTTTGTTCGTGGTAAACACCATCGTCTACATGGAAGTTAGTCATTATCAGACAATCTCGCAGGCTACTGCTAGAAGCTGCCAACCAATAACGAGTGTTCTCAAGGCTAGATCTTTTGAGATGCCAGAGTGATCAAGACTGATTCACAAAGGCTGGGAAAGGAGCTCACCACCAAATAGTAAACCCCAGTAAAGGCCCGCATCTGTTCAAGATTGGCCACGTTGTGTTCGTGTTGCTTTGAAAATTCTTGTGACTCGTTGAAACCAAGAGACACGCAAATCGATCGCATTAGAAACAAAAGATTCATCAATTGGAAACTCTTGATGCTCATATGAAACCTATGAGAGGGACTTGTCAGCGATCAAATAGGCTATGACTCTTCGCAGAGAGACCAACCAAGCAACGAGTACTTGCAGCGCCTGTAGCAGGTCAAGACTTTTCTGGGGCTGAAGAAAGGCCGCTGTTGTGATGGCGTTTAGTAGTTCATTGCCCATAGATACCTGACGCCTGGCGTCCAAGTACAAGCCCTGCATCATGATTGCTGTCCACAGCAGCGGTTTGTCGCGGCGTAGCTCCGCGGACGTCATGTCGTGTGATACTATGATGAAGGGAAGTAAGGCCATCACATGGGTTTTGTAGTCATCGAGGTATTGGGACGCTTCATCGGGTGAGGGATAGTACCACGGGTCTCTTATTTCAGAAGCCCCGGCTCGCGGTGAGGAGCCACCAGGGCAGGTTGACTGATGCCAGGGTGCACCTCTGGATGCCTTACGACCAAGCATTCTCCGTTGGGGAGAATTGTAAGACCGACTTGTATTCGATGCACCAAAAGAAGAAGATGAAGCCGGACTGGTCATCCTTGGAGGATGCCGTAGTTGCTGCGTTGGTATGCGGGAGGTCATGTGTCTATCACCCCCCGTACCCTCTGTATCGTCGGCAACCGTCCTGGCAATCTCAGGGTCATTTCTCTGCTGGTGTCTCAAATACTGCTCCCTGTGTTGATCATGGTACTCTGGATGATCGGACGCAAAAATGTGCGCGTATCCCGGCCGCTGACGAGCAGGTCTGAAATCTGGCAACGAGAACCTGCGTGCTTTATGCACAGGCTCCTCGCTCTCGACTACGGAGCAGCCATCATCTGCTGGCTCTGGTGTTTCTGGCTGCCGTGATTCGACACGAGCCGTCAGCTCCTCCAGCCGCTTCTCAAGTTCCGCGACTCGCGTTGGCTTGGGCGCTTTCCTCTTCCGAGGAGGTGCCGGCGCTTGTGCTGAGCAGGGCTTGTTTAGTCGGTGGCATCTAACACGACAGTTGTCAATGGGACCATCTTGTCGATTGAGGGCGTATGATATCTTTCCCGGTGCCTACTTGCCAGGGCTTTGGGGCGTACCTTTCGCAAACCCCCTCCGTCGGGCCCGGATTACAACGGCATTTGGCCTGCGTGTTCAGTCAATAAACGGCAAAGTGTACCACTAGACAGGAAATGTTGCCTTACCTTGGCACAAGTGGTGCATGCTTTCGGACCGTTGCTGGACTTGTTAATCTCGTGATTCATACCTGTAGTTAATGTTGAGACCCTACGACATGTTCACTAGAGCCGGAGAGACAAAGACTCTGGTCAAAAAGACAAAGAGGCCGATGTTTTTTTGGTGGTTGACTGTATTGGTACCCTGGGAGCTGGAACGGAGTCGGAGAGACTGGAATGCGCCGTCAGCTCCGTTGGAGAGATCTCGCAACGTGCTTACCGTTGAGCTCCTGCTTACCCCAACCCTGTCTGATCCAATTACCTACCTAATAAAACGAAGGCTAGAACCCCCATGTTGATTCGTGAAGGAAAGAGAGGAGGGCTAAGTCTGGACTCGGGTGAGGATAATTGAGTAAACATTGGCCGTGTACCCATCGCACCTTCCAGTGCCCACCACACTAGGTATCTCCTTACCGATATGTAGGCCTAGAAGCCCCCTGGATTCGTTGGTGATGAAAGAGAAAAGCTAAGCCTGTAACCCGCGCGGGACGATTCTAAATAAACATTGGGTGTGCCTGCATTGCACTTTCCATCCACCACACAACCTAAAGAAATATTTCTTCAAATAGAGTGCAGCTACCGAGCAGCTTCTTCTTCTTTTGGGGTATCTTGTGCCAAAGGTCCTCAGAGCTTGTTGCAGAACCGTGTGCAGACAGAAGCTCTCTTTCTCGGCATCCTCAACGAAGCGATTCAATGAACTATTACACAAATACATAGTTCCGTACTCGTGGGGCGTGACGTAGGGTCCCTATTAACTTTTGGATATCTCTGCCAATGAACGGTTACACAACTACATAGTCTACATAGTCTCGTAGGCTTGGGCCGCGATGTAGGGTCCGTATCAGTTGTAGATGTACTGTACTAGGGCAAATTATTGTAGTACCTCAGCAACTCTTCACATACAGAGGCAGCGACTCAAGTAACACAAAGGTCTTTTATCTTCGATTGAATGATGCAAAGATAGAAGTAGTCTCCAAGCCCCTGGTAGTGTGTGGCTATTTCCACCTCACCCTCCTGAAGTCGCTGGGGTCCCCATTTGGGGGGGGGG
>JAPEVC010000267.1:0-45467 GCA_027946555.1 Gnomoniopsis sp. IMI 355080 | reverse complement strand
TGACATTGACAGGATCGTGTGGTGAAAGTGTTGTTTGGGTGGAGGGGGGGGGGGCCGTGGTGGAGAGAGCTCGGAGTTTTATACTGCTGACTGAATACTGCTATCTACAAAAAAATAAGTACGCGTAGCCTGTTCGTTGCGTTTCGGGTCCCCTTGCTTACCTCAGCCTCCAAAAGTACGCCTGTCTTGTATCATATTATTTATTGGGCAGTGTGGTTGCTCACAGAAGCTGCGAGTCACTCCCATGGTACATGAGGTAAGCAGCATGATTTGTCAAGACCTTTCACACCCGACGCCGAGGCGGAAGTATGAGCTAACCCGCCGGCTCTCGGTCTTTGTTTCCAGAAAGCGAAACTGATTGCTATTTTGAGAGCAACAGCACAGTAACAACGATCGAACACACCTCCTCTGATCAGATTCACTCTGAAGACAGCCTGGTGAGTAGAAATTTAAAGTAGGTAATCATTTCACACAAAAACTATTCATTGTTCTTGAGGAGGTAGTGCCAGCTTATGGGGCAAGTACTGTAACCCACATACGATCAATGAAACTAGGTATGCATACTTAGTACATACCCAGGTACCTAGGTACCCTCCTCAGCGAGACAATTACTGGTTTCCCAACGGCCAATATACATCTCATCAACCCAACCAGGTGACACCAGCCTCAGATGAGTCTCGTCGCGTCGCACCACAACAGATAACGTGTCGCTTCGGCTCGCGACAGGAGACGTGAACAACGTCTCACGTTCACATTCTTTACGAGAAGGGCCACAACCGACGGGCTCGTGGTTCGCGGCTTGTTTGACCTTGGGACTGGGAGTGACTAAAGCCCACGGCAGATATCAATAGCAGTGCAAGACGTGTGTGTATCTATCGAGATTATGTGTGGAGACGCACAGCGCAAATCTTCTTGCTGAGAGAAGGGCTGCATACGACTCTTTCATTATCATCTATCTACAGATGACTTTCATCAGAAGCAACTACACATCACTGTACTTTTTTTTTCGAGAACAAAGCATCACACTGTATGAAGTCAAACGGTGGGGGTATATTCTTTTGGAACGTGTAAATCGCCGTACCGAACAAGACAAAACCAGTAGTCTATGTTCGATTCCGGGTATATGAAGTGAAAGCTCAACTCGCTCGCTTTCTCCGCAGTGGCTTATTCCCAAGCGAATGGGCGGCGTAGAGCCCATACTAACCCCCATCCATTCCTCTTCAAAAACAGTACCAAACGCGTCAAGGGTATCCTGTGTGTAGAAAACAGTGTGATGTGAAAGAGATTACATATTCTGAAGCTCTTCTTGAGCCCCATCCAGGGCTCCTAATATGTATTAGAAGTTACGCTTCTGGTAGAAGACGAAAGGAGATGTCGTCATGACGAGTGCACAGGTATAGAGAGAGGTAATGAACAAGAGTCGTCTGCCGAACACGACCGTTTCGCGAGATGCCAAATTGTGTTTTCCGGTTTTCAACTTTTTTGTCAGGTTTTGTTGTTTGTAAGAGTCAAGGAAAGGTGAATGAGCGAATAAAGGTCGGTGCTGACAGTGGTAGGAAAATGTCGTTGAGACTGTAGATTGTTGGATAGTCAAAGAAATGGCAAGGAACGTCGTAGGCATCTCGTTCAATCGGTTGGGCTTCGTCAGTATAACTCCAGGACACGTCCTTCTCTCATGTCCTTGTGCACCTTGGTCATGCAATAGTAGCCGACATTCTTCTCGTATCCACTGAAGTCCGTGGGGTCACGTCCATGACCTTCACGCTCCCTTTGGAGTGACGAACAGCATTGTTCGCAACGAGGAGCCCATTCTCTTTGTTATCCTTGCCAATCACGAAGTGGGTGTCGACGTCAGCCAATTCGCTATCATGGCCATCGTCCGAGAATGTGTTCAGTAGGCCCTCACGACTCTTGATGAAGTCTCTCTCGCCTGGCTCCACCACGTTTGGAGTATGGCCTCCTACTACACCCCAGCGAGCGTCGTCAGATGCATCGGACGAAGCGCGCGCATGCGATATATGAGAATTCGAGCTTCGTTGATGGGCGAAACGTGATAACGAAGCGTCATCATCAAAGTCTGAAGCGTCATCATCGGCGACATACTCTGTTGGGAGGTCGGGGTCATGATGCGAGTCGAATGTGCTCATAGAGACTGGTCGTTGAGGCGGGGTCAAGGGAGTGGGGATCGAAGGTCGACCTGCAGTTTTCTTTTTGGTACCAAACCAAGCGCCTTCAGAGTCTACCGAGCCCAAGGATATCGGGACCGGTTCAGGTGAGGGATCAACGCTTGTCGGCATGCTTGAGGGGGCTCGACCCATCAAATCCTCGGGAGACATGGGCGTATCTCGTCGCTTCGGAATTGTATCGTCCATATCCATATCTGTACCAAGCTCTGGGGAATCCTGTTCCATGATTGCGGACGGGATTTGTTCGAGCTCGGGAGAAGTATCCCTGGACTGTGGAGGCGACAGAGGCAACTCTGGAAGATCCTCGCGGAATCGGGATAAGGTCCTCTTTGGAACATTGCTGCTCAGTTTGCGAGTGAGGGCAGCCGGAATGGGATCAGCCATCGGTGGTCCCTGATGACTGGGCATGGAATCCCGCGAGGTATTGGAGAAGGATGATGGCCCGTTCTTGCGCTTCCTAGAGCCCCATCGGAACAAATTGCTCCAAGACCTTCTAAATCTTTTGATGCTTCCTTCCGAGTTGTTCCTGAAGATTGGGGACTCGGTTTTGGATGGCACGACTGGCGGCGGCGGCGGTGACCTTGAGCGCGATGACCGCGGCATGAGGATGATCTTCTTCCGGGGGCTTCGTGTGCGTGGTGGCGGCGGGTCTTCATGAACTGCTTCCAAGGATGCATTGTCCAGAGGAACACTATCAGTCCTGTGGAAATGTTCAATAGGGCCTTGCGCGGCATGGTCTTCAACCTCCTCGTCATCGCCGTCCATTTCCTCCGCAGAGCGTTTGCCCGACTGCTTGGACGGTGGAGCGGGTGAAGATCTTTGAGAGGACTTGGGCGATACTCTTGGCGTCGATGAGGTGACAATGGCAGACTCTGGATCAATGCCTAAGCCCAATTCGCGGCCTAGGACACCTCTTTCCAGATTTGGTGGCGAGTATCGTCCTTCCCTCTCAGCAGCCTTTTCCTTCTCTGCTCTCCTTGCTAGCCTTCGCTCCATTCTCTCCTGCTCTTTGACTTGCTTCCTCGCTCTTCTCCGACCATCGCGCTCCATCAACTCTCGCAGGTCACTAGCAGTAAGGTCATCTGCAAGATCGTCGATACGCTTGTGGGCTTTGAGGGTAGCCTCAGGAATTGGCCGCTTCTCCGACAGCCTATTCCGAACTGACATGTGTCGATTGGGTCGTTCTGGTGGTGGGCTGTATTGTCGCGGGTGAACAGTGTATCGTAAGGTCGGCCGAGGAGCCAGTGCCTCGAATGTCGATACCTTGTAAGACACTTGCTCCGAGTCCGAGGACATATTCGAATCAATACTGTCAGGGAGCGGCAATGATATGTCCGAGCCTGGGTTCTCTCTGTCAAAAGAACGACGAAAGCCCAAGCCGAGGGCTGTTCCCGCTCTCCTGGTGTCTCTTCTCGTCGGTCGCCCAGAGGGCCATGTTTCAGCGGTCGGCCTCGTGGGCTCAAAGCTGCTCATGGCCCTGATCTCAGCTTCACGAGCATGATCGGCCTTCCTCCGCTTGCTCAATTTCTTGTGCGCCATGTGCTCAGCATTGCGCTTGTGGTGGAGGGTGGGCATCCTAAGAAAGGTGTCGTGATCAGGATGAGGAAGGGTGGCATTGGGGGGGTCGGGGTCTTTTGAACGAGGACGAGGGTGGACACGGGGATCCACCAGACCCTGAGCAAGGGTCCCATTTCTCCTTTTCCGACTAGTCTTCCGACGTTCGATTGCCAGGGCATCCTCTCTACCTCTCTCAAAGCTGTAGCTTCGCTCCCGGCGTTGTAATTTATTTGGTTGTCGCTTGGCTGGCGCGGTGGGCAGAGTTTGAGGGGCGGCATCTGTGTTCCTGCGCGCACGAGCCTGCGCCAGGTCTTCGGGGGTGTCCCGGAGAGTGGGTTCAAGGTCAGCCTGGATGTCGCTCCGGGGTCTCTTCCTGCGGCTCTTCCGGCGGAATGGCCAGACAGCCATGGTGCGATCTGTGCGGGTGCCGAGCAAACGCCCTGACGGGCCCTTATGGATTGGCACCCAAGGGTGGTACGCAGCGATCTTGGGTTAAGATAGATCAAATTGTCCGTTCAGCTGTTGAAGGCGGTATTGCGACGAGCTGGATGGCGAGAGCGAAGTCATTCTGATGGTGGACGATGCTGTGAAGGCTAGATGTCGCTCATTTGCTGGCAGTGGGTCCAAAGGAAGTTTGTGTGATGCAAAGATACCGGGGTGGCTGAGAGTATATATCAAAAAAGAAATACCCTTGATAGGTGTGCGTGGATCTTGACGAAAATGATTGAATGAGAGTCAATGCAATCAAGTTGCGCAGGTGGCTTGAGATGTAGGTATGTGTTGTCGCGACGAAGTGAGTGTCGGGGGCAATTGGATGTTTTTATGAGTCGGGTTGTGGGGACGCGAGTGTGTAAAGGCACAGGCACACACATGCACATGCACAGATACAGGCTCTACCGTACTGCGCAAGACTGCACGTGTGCAACGTTCTTATTGCACTGGACGGGTGGCGAAGAGCCTTACAGCAAGCGTGGCTTGATTTGATCCGGTGACTTTGCTGTGATGAGGCAGCCAAGAACGTGCGGGCTGGCACGGCGTTGGTAGACAAGCTACGACTTGTGGAACCTGGTCAATGCAGGTACAATGGGATGTCTTGTCTATATCTCGTGTGATAAATTGGACCTCCGAAGCTGTGCAACGTGCTGGTGCTGCTGCTGGTGCTGCTGTCGTGTCATGCGGCTGTCACCTTTCTTGCTCGGTAGGTATTATTAATGAAGTGAGTTAGTGTGGGTGGGAGAAGATATGATGGGGGGCACAGGATCTCCCAGGGCAGCCAGGCCAGATAGCCAGTCTGAGGGAAGGAAAGGAAAGGCCTGTACTGTGAGGCAGTGAGGCAGTGAGGGTGGGATGCAAACCCCTGAGGATAATGGCAACGGATGAGAAGAAAGATGCAGATCGGCTGGTCGGGTGGCTAAAAACAGAGACGTTTTGTGTGGCGAGAGAACAGGCCGGTTCCTGGCAGGGGAATGCGTTTGAATGATGTATCTGCTGTAACAGAAGTCAAGAGGAAAAGAAGAAAAAAAAGGCTGCATGCCGCCAACCTTGAAATGTAACCCTACCAAGAAATCTCACCTGGCAGTCTGGTACCTTTTCAACCCTCAAGGACCAAAAAAGAAAAGAAAGGTGACGTTGTGAAGGGTACTGCTAGCGATGCGATGCCTTGGAAAAGGTGTCAGTGCTTCTCCCATTCCCTGCTGGTCCGCGAAGCAAGGGCTATACAATAATATAGAACTAATACCGATTTAGCACTAGCAGAGAAGAGTGACATGCAGCTACCCCGAAAGAGGCGTGCCTGCCCCTTGACAAGATTCGAGCCATGACTGGCGAATCGAGGGCAAAAGAGTGGAGCTTTTCGTGTGAGGCAGGCTACGATCTTACTACTTATTACACAGTAGTATTACTTGCAGTACTAGGTACCTGATGCACCGCGTGCTATGGTATGTCCTATGCAGTAGTCTGGACGAGGGAGCTTCTCAAACATGGTCTGCATCAACATCATGCCCTCTGTAATCAAGCACGTGGCCGTTCGTTTCTCCCGAGTGCTCGTTGAGAATACTCAGCCTGGCTGCCTGGGTCGGAGCATAGTAGACACTCGTATCTCATGAATACGGAGCAAGGAGAATAAGTCCGCCGAGCGGCACGACATTTCTAGGGCCAAGTAGTTCACGATTACCGAAAGCATACGGACTCCGTATGTGATGTGGTATGTGATGGAATAACAAGCTATCTCAACCTCGAGCCCGGACCCAATCCCTAAACAGGGACAGAAACCTTGAAAGAGCAAACCAAAGTGGGGGGGGGGGCGCAAGCAAGCACGCACGCATGCCACGAACGACAACGAGCAAGCAGTCAAGATGACAGCTAGCAGTACGGAGTACAACGCGCTCAAGATTCCTCAGTTGTACTGTCAGGTAGTATACCAGATCCAGATCCAGTTTAAGCACAAGTAAGGGAGGACGGTGCAGATCTTAGACCTTTCTACTAATACCTAGGTAGTAATATGCCACCATCTATTTGACTTTTCAGGTCCTCAAGATACCTGTGCCCTTCGAACTTTCTTTAGCTCCCCTTCCCAACAAGCAAGTCAGACCCCCCGGCGCCCTTATTAGCAGTCAAGACCAAGTCCAGACTTTTAGATTTCACCTCAAGTGGGCTCGCCAGTTCGCTTGGCTGTCAGGCTGTCGGGCTGTCTGGCCACACACACCGGCGGCGACCGGGTCCGCGGCCAGCGCTCATATCGAGCTATACCTCCGAGTAGCCCTGCTGGTCAGAAACCGGGGCTCGGTCGAAGCGGATGCGACATTGATGTCATCTCTCTTGTAAGCCCAACTCCTAATGGGTCAGTGGGTTGTGATTGTTTGGACTGACCAACGGGCCGCCGGCGGCTGGGTTGCAAGCTTGCAGACCTGTCACCTCACACCAATGCACCTGAATTGACCCCGAGATCTTTGGGTCCCCCCTCCTCCCCCTTTGCCCAGCCTAGCCCAGCTGCCCAGGCGTGTCGTGTCTCGGTAGAGGAATGCTGGTTGCTTCAGCTTTTGCCCTACAAATCAGATGAACCAAACCAGAACGGTGTGCAGAGAACCCACGTTTGCGATAGACCCTGCAGGCGAAAGCTGCGGGTGGACATTCGCGTGCGTGACGAGGATGTCGAGCGACCACGTACCAGCTGCATTGCATGAGTCCCCCCGTGTACGCCACTTTGGCATTTGGAAACGCACCGCTCGCCATCCTCACCGCCATTGATATCGCGAACGGACAAAAGCCCGACACTACTCAAGAGAGGACGATTTAGATTGCGGCACAGAAACCTCTACTAGCTTTCGACCGTTGATAGGACACAAGGTAAATGCTCTAAGCTTTTCAAGATCTACATGGCACATGTTTAGCACTACCCGCCAAGGCCCCATGGCCGTTGTGCGCGACGTCAGCCACAAGCTCGATGTTAGATGGCGGCGCACTCATGCGAGGCATCGCGTGGTGCACTCCACCCATTTCATCGATGGACAGTGATACAGCCATATGTGAACAACGCCATGCGGCCCTTCGTGACCGACTTGAGTTGCTGTGGGCTGGACACTACTGAATCAGCAGACCTCGCGCAAATGTCAAAGCCTGTTCAATTGGCCGACTCAAAGCTACTACGCAATATCCCAAGATTGTCTTTTAGCCTACTGGCTGCTTCCAGAGGGCCATGATCAAGGCCATGATTCGTGGGAGCGAACACGAGAGCTTCGAGCGTCTCCGTGAGTGGGTTCCGGGAATCGAAATCAATCGTAAGCCACCTACATAGTATTAATCCCCCAGGCCACCCGGCCGAAGACGCCCCGTCGCATGAACGAATGAATCTACTGATATTTGCCGGAATTTGTGAGTGGACATTGTATACGATTGCATGTCTTGGCCGTCCAACAAAACTCTTTTTTCCCAAACTCGTAGGCAGGCGGCGGATCACAGTCGTGTATCCGGTCCATTGGGTGGGATCTTCTTTTGAAAAGGTGGCGTACCCACATTCCGGCTTAGCTCAGCGCATGCCATGCTGCAATGCTCTGGACGATCAGCCAGGCGCCCGAGCAGATCCCGCTCATGCGACCCAGCACCGCCAGCGCCCCAGTGAATGCATATTGCTGCTACTCAGGCTTCCAGGTAAGATGATCCCAGGTTGTCAGAAGCCCACCTTGGCGACCGAGGCTGGCGCTTCTGGAAGTAATAACGAAGCCTTCCCATACCTACGTACCCTGCGAGCAACGGCTGCGCCTGGGGGTTCATGGCCTAGAGTGACCCTGAATTGTTACTTAAAATAAGGTAGTTCCGCCTCGTGCATATCGAACCCAACAAGTACCAAGTACTTGAAACCCCCGGTAGCGAAAGTCTGGCTCGCGTGGCAGGCCCCCGGCATTGATGGTCCGGATGGTATTGCGGGCTTTTATCTCTTCAGGTGAAGCCACTCATTCATCGGCGTTGAGCGAGTCAAAGGGGGCAAATAATTGTGCTGGGCAAATGACGGAGCCCGTGGGTAGGGCCGGTAGGGACGATCTTGAAGCCCAGAAGCCACAAAGACCGTTGTGTTCCATGCTAGCTCATTATACTTGGCTGTCTTATTATAAGATCGACAAGCAGAAATGCCCCCCCGAGGGTTGTATTTGTTTCAAACCAGGACTCAATACTCTGGTAACAGGTCACGATCGGCAATGCCTGCAGGGCTGATCGCCAATCTCTCAACTACTGAGTGTTCAGAATTCAAACTCGTGCCCCTGCCCGCCCGCTTGGGTCTTCTTGTGGATGCGTGCCCACCCCACCCAGCCAGCCTGCCCACCCGCCCAAGGCTTTGCGTCAATAAACTTCGGCTTGCCCTGCCAAGAATCATGAAGCCGATAAAAGTCTCCGGAAAGCTTTTCCATGCTGCCTGAAGAGAAGCTCGTCCCTAGGTGCATAGTAGAGTAGTAGCGAGGCAGAAGTATGATTACAGACTCATCGAATACAAAGTAGCTGCTTGAGTCAGTATTGTGGTGACTGTAGAGTCCGTGTTATTTCCACATGATGATATGATTTTGTGAGCAACGTTGCCAAGATCATCGAAGAATTACTCGCTCGTGGAGATCTAACAAAGCGGCTCAGCACAGTCCAGGTGCAGGGATGAAGGCCAGTTAGGTACAGAATCCCCACGAGCGAGGCCCGTTGCTGTTCCAACTCCGGGCCGAGAACGGCAGGGCCCGCTAGCCCTTGTAAAGGCGGACGGATTGTTTTCTTTGGTATGACGAGAACAAGAGCAAGGCCGCGTCTTGAAATCCAACCTGTATACACGACCGCACGCAGCCCACTCCGAGCCCTTTTTTGATTACCGTACGCGTCAAGATGGCCTACAATCCCAGAATGAGTATTATCCCACCAGGGCAACAGCAATCGCGCAATCAGCGCACGGCGCGCAGCAAACGCGAGGAGACCAAGGCTGCCATGCGCCTCCCGGACCACGAGATCGTGGGCTGTATCATCGACATCGGCATCCCTTTCACCGTCGCCGACTTGCAGAAACCCAGCGCGAACCAGGTCCAGAAAATCTTCGAATGGTTTGGCGAGTTCTTTCTCAATGCCACCCGCGACACCGTTGCCCCCGCCATGCGCGCCGCCGCCCGCGACATTGCTGGGGACCTCGGTGATCAATGCTTCCCGCCCGACACTACCGATCTGATGGGCTTCTACGTGTCGCTGCGACGCTTGCTGCTCAAGTGCGGCCTGGAGGACGATGAGTTCAGCTTCGCTGACTTGTATCGCCCTACCCACGCGCGCCTGGTGGACATCTTCAGCCACCTCATCAACTTTGTGCGCTTCCGCGAGAGTCAGACGGAGATTATCGACGAACATTTCAAGAAAGCAGAGGATACAAAGAAGCGCATCGATGTATTGTACGCAGAGAACCAGGATCTGGAGGAGCGCCGCGACGAGATGCACGGAAACCTCAATCAGACGCAGGCGTTAGTGGCGGAGAAGACGAAGCGCAACGAGGCGCTCAAGAAGAAATTGCTTGAGCTGCGAAGGAACCAAGAGCAGGTGGCTGCCAAGATGGAGGAGGCTAAGATGAAGAAGAACCAGATGACCAAACTCTTGGAGGACAAGACCGCACAGAAGCTGGCCGTCAGGCAGGAAAGCTCCAAGCTGCGGCCCTATGTCCAACAGAGCGCATCCTCCCTCCAAGCAAGCCTGACCGAGCTGTCCAACACCCTCGCCACCGACAAAGCACACATTGACTCCCTCGACCGCCGCGCGCGCGCACTCCAGACGTCAACCGACTCTTTTACGGTGGTGTCGACGGACGTGGCGCAGTGCATCAAGCTTCTGGATGAAATTGCGGGCGAACTGCAAAAGGAGGAGGATGAAAACGCGCGCAAGACAAAACAAAAGGACGCCCTCCTGGAGCGAAGGACGGACGTGCAGGATGTCGAGCGGGCGGAAGCGCTACTTCAGCGCCAGTTGGCTAAATGGGTCGAACGGACAGAGAAGCTTAGGGAGCAAGCGAATGCCAAGGCTCAAGAGGCCAACAGGAAGATGGAGGAGCTCGCTGGTGTGCACAGGATGCTCAAGCAGGAGCGCGGGGAGAAGGGCAATGATATTGAGAAACGAAAAGTGCGGATCGAGCAGACCGAAAAGAAGGTAAGTCGGGTCAACCTGCCCCTGTTCCGAACCACAATGTGGACGCTAACACCATATTATAGATGCAAGATCTCAAGGACGCCATTGAGAAAGAGGTGCATGATGCGCATGACGAGTATCTCAAGATGGAGGCTCACATTAAGCTGTATATAACTGAGATGGAGCAAGCTATTCCGGCGGAAGAGTAGATACCTCTTTTCTGGTTTCTGTGTTTTATGATTAGGGCTCAGGCGTTATGATACCATGACAAGAGTTACAAGCACGGGGTGGAGTCCAGGTTCAGGATGTGGGTTGGCCTTTTCAAATATAGCTTGGAAATGATACAGACCATGGCCAGCTCGTGGTCTTTCAAGCACGCATCTTGTCCCTGCGCGACTGTGAGGGTCATGATACGGTTTCTTTTGACTCTCTTGATTTCTTTGACCAGTCACCCTCCTTGTGCTGAAACCACCGTCCCAGCACCCTATCAACCGATACCCTTCGCCCTGTCCAAGCTGCGTCTTCAAAATCGGCACCAGCCCTGACACCGCTCGCACTCAAAAGCGGCACCTCTTCCTCCAACATCGTCCGCTGAGTCCTGCTGACAGCATCCTCATCAACAATGCCGTCATCTTTGCCAAGGGCAGTCGATGGAGCATCGACCACTACCGCTCCAAACCCGTTCTTCCTCGCCGCCTCAACAAGCGCTGCTGCCGTAGCAGAGATACCCTGCGCACTCCACTCGCTGGTGTCGCGATGCAACCCCAGAAATCCATAAACCAGCAACAGCGGTTGTCTCTCGCCAGTGCCCGAGACATTGTTCGGCGGGGGCGGGATCTTGGAATCAGCCAGATTGAAGACCGAGAGATAGGCGCGTAGGTGTGAGACTGTGGGTATGAAGACCATGCGGATGTGCCGGGCTATAGCGACCTGGTAGAGTGGCGAGGAGAGAAGCGTTGATGCTGCATTAGGTGAAGAAGGCCCATTATCGTCGTCTGGGCGAGCTAGTGAGTCCTGTACGTCCGAGACGAGATTGGATACAAACTCGGCACGAGAGCAGCATATGAGCAGCGTGGTAGGGTGTGATTCGTACTGAACAATGTAAGTGAGCAGCTCCGAAGGGAGAGCTGGTGAGAGTATGAGTGGTGATCGTGACATGTCTTGTGATCGATCATGGACAAGATGAGTTGTCCGAGTTTGCCTAATGTATTCGTTTATTTGTATGCTTCATCTGCCCACCACCCGAACTTCTCAAAGCGCCTAGGAAGTCCGGCAGTAAGAAGACGGAAGAACTGATCGGCGGCGGACGTTGAGGCCGGACGGAAGCCAGGACCCACATCGGCGCGGGCCCGTGCCGAGCCTGTCTAGCGCCTGCAAGTTACGCCCGCCCCAGATATCACAGCGACAGGCAAGACGTCACCTATGCAACCTCATCTAACATATCAAGCGTCCGTTCACCTTCGTGGCAGTGTGCTACGGATACGTTCAAGATGGAGCCTCTCTCACGGATATCGACGCTTCTGGAGAAAGGTCAGTAGAACGGGCTTGTGCACCCAAACAAATAAAGGGCATGTGACTGACAGCTTCCGTGGGTAGCTCAAGAGCTCACCCTCGACGCCGCCTCCGCTGCCCGGAATTCGCGCCACACGTCCCGGCCTCTCGACAAAACCCAGATCAAGAAGCTTCTCGATAGCCGCAATGAGCGCGACGTGCTGGAGGGCCTGCGCAAGGTCATCTCTGTAGGATCCACCCTTTTCTCTCTTTTCTCCCTCTCTCTTCCAGCACAATGCTGACAGCTCTCTTCCGGACATAGATGATGTACCGCGCACAAAAGACGCTTCCTTTCTTCTCCTCCGTCGTCAAGAATGTCGCCTCGCCGAACCTCGAAATCAAGAAGCTCGTCTACATCTACCTCATCCATCATGCCGAGCAGGAGCCCGACCTTGCGCTGTTGTCTATCAACACGATACAAAAGTCCCTCTCGGATAGCAACCCGCAGGTGCGCGCCCTGGCGTTGAAGACCATGTCCGGAATACGTGTCCCGGTGATCAGTCAGATTGTTTCCCTGGCAATCAAAAAGGGCACGGGAGACATGAGCCCTTATGTGCGACGAGCGGCGGCCATGGCCATCCCGAAATGCTTCCGCTTGGACCCAAATCAGGCGCCGCAGCTGCAAGAGTATCTCTCGACATTGTTGGGGGATAAGCAGTATTATGTTTCTGGGGCGGCTGTTACCGCATTCATGGAAGTATGCCCTGAGCGCACCGACCTTATACATCAACACTACCGAAGCCTAGTGCGCAAGATTGTCGACATGGACGAGTGGAGCCAGCTATCTACAATGCGAATGTTGACGGTGTATGCTCGGAAATGCTTCCCCAGAAGAACTAAGAATGTGAAGAAGAGCGAGAAAGCAGCGGACTTGAACGACTTCTATGGGAACTCGACGGACGGCGCTGAAACAGTACAAGGGATCGTGCTGGATCCTGATCTCGAGCTTCTCCTGAACGCGATCAAACCACTTCTTCAGAGCCGAAATTCCGGCGTCGTCGTGGCAGTGGCTCGCTGCTACGTCTCGATTGGAACTCCAGAGTATATCAAGTTGGCAATCGGGCCCCTTGTGGCCTTGCTCCGTGGTCCCACTGATATACAGCAGATTGCCCTCTACAATATTGTTTCGGTATGCCTCCTTCAACCAACTGATTTTGTCAAGTATGCCTCGCACTTCCTTGTCCGGGCTACAGACAATGAGGCGGTATGGGAGTTGAAACTGGAAACTTTAACGCTCATCTTTCCGCATGCTCCACCACATGTCAAATCACTCATATTAAATGAGCTGGAACATTTCTCGAGAGGCTCCAACAAGATGCTTGTCCGTGAAGCGGTTCGAGCAATTGGGCGGTGTGCCCAGACCGACCCGGCAACAAGCCCTAGATGCATGAGGCTCTTGCTAAGTCAAATCACTAGTCTCGATGGAACTTTGGCAGCAGAAAGCTTGACGGTCATAAGGCATCTCATTCAGCAGGATCCCACGGCCCACACTGGGACAGTCGTCAGACTGGCCAAGAACCTCGACTCGGCCACAGATCCGCAAGCTCGGGCCACGATCATATGGCTCGTTGGGGAATTTGCAGGTCTCAATGGAAAGGACAACATTGCAGCAGATGTGCTCCGGATCCTGCTTAAAGATTTTGCGGATGAATCAGAGATTGCAAAGCGGCAGATCGTGCTCCTCGCTGCAAAAGTATACCTGCACCATCTCAATCGCGTAGCGGAAGAAAGCAAGGGCGAAAATGGGGAGGAAGATATGAGCAGACCGCCACCGCTCGACGAGGCTGAGGATCACCCCGTGGCTCGCCTCTGGAGTTACGTTCTCCTGCTCGTCCGCTACGATACCTCCTACGACTTGCGCGACAGGACACGACTCTTCAAGGCTCTGTTGGGCGTGCCACAGCTGGCGACGTTGATGCTTCTCGCACCCAAGCCCGCTCCGCAGGCTCCCAGTCCATCCGAGACAAGGCGAGGCTTTACCCTGGGCTCCACAGCTTTGGTCCTGGCCGGAGGCGGCGGTGTGCACGGCCTCAGAGGATACGAGACACTGCCACCGTGGGTCAGGGAGGGTGAGGAACCCGATCCGGCGCTCAGGTCGGAGGGCGAGGTTACGGCATCGGGTTACAACTATGGTGAGAAGAGGGCCGTGCCTGCGGCGGATAGCCTGGATCGCGCTGCCGCGAGCGGTGGTGTGGGGAGGTCGACGAATGGGGTCGAGGAGGCCGGCTTGAGGACGAAGTCCCTTGCTGATTGGTTGGCTGAGGATGAGCAGGACGACGAGGGCGATAGTGACGAGGAGTCTGAGGAAGACGAGGAGGAGGAAGATTCGGAAGAAGATGGGGAGGAGGACGAGGAGGAGGACGAGGAGGAGGACGAGGAGGAAGAAGAGGAAGAGGGAGAGGAAGACCATGAAGATGAGGACGGCGAACAGGCTGAACATCAAAGGCTAACGAGCGAGCATTGATCATTCGGCCTCGGCCACGTCGTAGTCAATATAACTACAGCGGCGCATTCCAATGTATGTATATGGCCAGGTCTAGTGCACCCAACGCGCGCATGTGAAGACAACGCCCCAGCGTTTCACTCGAATGGACCGCGGACAGGCCAGTCTCCTTGCTCATGTGTAAGTCCGTCACAATGGAAGGCGCGACCGAGATGGATCGCGCTGAGTTCGTGCCACTCGTGCTATTCAATTCGTCTCGTTTAGAGCTCCTTATGCGCGTTGTCAGCCAGTGCAGATACAACTGGATGCCAGATTGTGACAGTCGTACAGGAACACAGCGTGCCAGTCCTGTCAGACGAGTTTTATTAACGGGTAGCGTACAATTTTTGCACTCCTGTCTTCAAGTCTCATGTGACTCCTTGAATAGTTGTGTATGCCATATGGACACGCACGAGACAAAGGCATCAGAACTGGCAAGTGCCATTATTTTGATAACAAACTCATCTTTCTTTGAGGCAAAACAACATCTTTAGATAGCAAAGCCATGCTTGATTTCCTCCAAGTACCCTGCGAACATCTGCCGGAATGTAGCAAACATTGATTAATCTTCGCCGCCCTCGTCCCAGAGTCACGGTATGTACAGGTTACTGAAACTTGAGGATCTCGGTCCGTTGTCAATGAGAAGGGCTCTTGCACTATGCTGGTAATGTTACTCATGGGTCAGCCCAACAGCAACTGGTAATTTTTCGTTCCAGAATGGGCTCATAGTCATCTGGCCACTCAAACTCGATGTAAAGAACATGAAACCTTCTCCCTTTGGTATTTTCCCGGCCCTGCTTTGTCATGGTTCTCAGTTCGACCGCCCACTAGACGAACGAATTGGCCTAGGCGTGACTAAAAGCGACACAGTACTTGTGAATTTGGTAGCTAGGGTTTATGGAAGGACGCCGTCACGGTCAGTCGACAAATGCTGCTTCCTCTCTTTCTCGTATATTGGATGTTAGAAGTAATAAAAGATTCTCTAGGCAAAGAGAGGATGAACGCACCTTCCCTTTGGATCAATGGATGCAGGGACATCCGCCTGAACCTTGCAGTACCACCAAGCACCGCGCTTACGAGACTTGGGTGCTGTGATCTCGAAAATTGAGGACTCAATCACGGAGTCGGGTATGGTCGAGGGTTTGACACCCTCAGTCTCAAGTCTCATGACCCAGCTGTACTTATCACCCACCTTCCTCTGAATGGGCCATAATGGGCCTGAGGTTCTCCATGCAGCTGCTGCGAAGAGCTCGCCAGGCTTCTCGATGACTGGGAGTCTGACCATCCTGGTCCATCCTCGCTGGCCGTATTTGATGAAATAGTTTCGGTAAAGGTCGTGCCAGCGGCGCTCGAGGGGTCTGTAGCTTTCGTCAATGAGTGTTTACCAAGTTGAGTAATTCTAAAAGCATCTCGAAAGCAAGCTTAAGAGGTAGTGGAAATCCCATTCGAGATAGACACTGAACAGCCCGAAATGCAAGCCAGACCCTGGTAGTGTGGAAAAATAGCATGACCTGGTACGTACAAGAGTGGGAATGTTTTCTGGTCGACGAAGGTGGTTTTCGGATACATGGAGTAGGCCTTGTTCCATGTAACGAAGTTGCAAATGCACGACATGTAGTAGTTGCGCAAAACGGCTTGACACGGCGGACCATGGGTGGACATCAACTGGACCTTGAGCTGCCCCGTCTCTCCGTCTTTGAAGTAGGTGCGGACCTGTTGTTGGTGGTGAGTAAAATTTGAATAACGTGCAGCGACTTGCCAATGGTCCCTTTGGATCCAAGGAAAAGGACCGAGTGTGTGGAAGGTTGAATCAAATTACTGACCTCGGTCACGTCGCTATGCGGATTGGTAGTCTCATACCCTCCGTAGTCAGACTCATGCAGTATTCTGTCATGATATGGAGCAAGTGCATAGCCTTCTTCCTTGATGAAATAGCTATGCATGGCTTCCACGTCCTTTCCCATCCTGGCGTAGAGGTCAATGTCCGAGCTGAGCCAGTCCACCTGCTCGAAGAACTGCAGAGCGAAGCTACCCGCGATCAGAGCATCGCAAAGCGCCAACTGGCTTCGAAAGGCAACTGGGTTGCTGAAAAATCGTGAGAGCTTCATGTTGATGTTCCACAGAGCCCCGTCGCCGTAGACCATCTCCCGAACCTGCTTGCTGGTCTGCGCGAGTCGGAGAATGGATCTCTTGTCCAGCGCCTTGAACAGGCAGTCCCTCATGGGGACATACTGCGTGGGCTGAAATAGTTGGATCAGGTGGCTTTGATTTGAGTCCGACATGGTGCCAGATCGCCTGTCGTAAGTGAGGAAATGGATTGAGAATCAGATAGACGGGGTGGCGGAGGCAGGCTTTGTGGGGAGGGGATAATTAGGAACGCAGACAGGAAAAAAGAGAAGATATGTGAGAGAAGGATGGACATGGGCTCTCAGATGTATGTCAGGAGGCAGTCACGTTCGGTAGCTGTTGCGCACCTGCACTATATGCGCCTCGGCTGTGGCAGCTGCCTAAAGTCAAGAGAAAGCCATACTTTGAGGCCCCTCGTCTTTTTTTTCTATCCTTCCCTACTCTACAAGAACGAACAAAAATCATCGATTTGACCCATTGAGCCCCAAAGTACAGGAAAAACCTGACACATACCCCCCAAAAAATCAAAGGCATGAGGAAGGGGCTCACATCCTGTGGCCCATATTAGCACTACTTGTCCATATATTTGTGAGGGCGAGCACATATTCCCTTACACAAGGAACGTCGAGTTATGGCGTAGGACTCCGCAGGAAGAGATGCGCAACTATTATACTCCTCCCTTGTGTTAATACCGACTAGTTTGTTTTCCTCTTCACTAGAATTTCGACGCCGGCGGGAGGGAACAACGCCTCAGCCACCCATCGATTCTCCGGCCTCTTGCCTCCATACTCCTCAGGAAACTTGATATCGTAATTCATCAGAACATACGAGATGATCATCTTCAACTCAAAATCAACCAGGAATCGCCCTGGACAGGCGTGTCTACCATGGCTGAACGGCATGTAGTCTGGTCCAGTGGTCACAAAACCCAGTGATGCCCCTTTTGACTCCCCGCTGTCATCTGCCGCGCCACGTATCCGGCTGAATCTCCAAGGGTCATACTTCGTGGCGTCCTCATAGCTAGCTTCGTCCATATGGGCCGGATAGCTGAGAAAGCTGAACAGCGTGCCCTTGGGCAGTGCCACCCCTTGATCAGTGACCACGCCGTCGACGAGGACCTTGCGGAACAGCGCCCGACCCCCGAAGCTATTCAGTCGCAACGTCTCGCGGGAAACGCTGTCAGCTTTGACGAGCTTTGCGACCTTGGCTTTTGTCCAGCCTTGGGTTCTGTCGTGTCCCAGTACCTCGGACACCTCGCTCCTCAGTGTGGAGATGGTGTTGAATTCAACGTCGGACCCCAGGATGTTGAGGAGCATGTTGGTCACTCCGATCGCGGTCTGGTGCATCGAGCCAAAGTTGGCAGCAACGACGCGTTTAGTGAGGAGATCGAGGTCTTGTAGCTCCTGGGGCCGCTCTTTTTGCGCGTAGCGGAGCATCATCTGGAAGTGATCTTGTGGCTCGTCCCATCCGTGCGTATTCAACATCTCAACTCGTTCCGCATACAACGGAGCAAGATACTTCTTAATTTTGCGAATAACAAACCTCGCAGGCAGCCCGGAGAGCCGACCAAGCACAGGCTTCAGCACACTAGGTGCACCGCCAGCAACGCCAGCGTTGGCGACCAGCAAGTCAGTCATCCTCAAGCATTCATCCAAGTACCCCAAATCTCTGCACAGCGGTAGCCCCACGGTGAATCTACTCGCAGCTTGGGCCACGACGCGGCGAACGACAGTGAGCAAGTCGATTCTCCGCCAATTCTCCGTATCGGTCCCAAAACACGCGTCAAAGGCCACACCCAGCTCCTCATTCATCGCCTGGCAGAGGTTCTCGAGCACCTTCCCCATCTGCGTCTTCACCAGCATGCCCTGCCAGTCGTCCACGATGGGCGCCTCGGTACCCAGCGAATACAATGCGCCATCGATCTCGGCAAATGCATGTCCCACGCTAAAGATCTCATCGGGCTGCGACAGAGTCCAACGCATCGAGCTGGTGGGTAGGATGATTTCTGTTCGTGCGCCGAGACCTGGTATGAGAACGGCTTTACCCTTTGTAGAATACTGTGGGAAAAGTTCAGCGCAGTCTGCAGAGATGGCTACATAGATGCAAGCTGTAAAAGCTGGTTCTCACATTTTCGTAGGCTTCCCTAAATAGCGAAGGACAATCTGTATAATATGCGATCCTCGTCTTCAAGCTGAACCGCGTGGCTCCTACAGGCTCTCTTAGAAGCGGGACGCCTTCCGGATACGGCACTGAAACAAGAGTATTGAGGCTGTAGAGGCCAAGAAAGACTAATGCAGCTGCCAAGATGACGCAGAGAGGGTTGCCCAATTGCGGCAGCAAGTACTCGGTGAAGGCCATGACTGTCTCTGGCCTTTGAATCGAGACGAGTTCAAGATGCCAGAGACATTTTTGCAAAGGAATACGGCAAGCGTGCAGCCGAAGGATTTCACCAACGACGACCTAAGAGACCATGACCAATGAAAAGACGTCTCATCGCTTGATTACTCAGCAGGCCTGACGACCGTGTAAGGGCTTGAGAAAGAGGTAAATATCTAGCAAAATATTTACACCATGCCAGATTTGAAATGAACCAAGTTTTATTGCCAGTGTCAGGCAAGTATGGGTTCTACTAAAAGAAGTATATACTTCAAACTTCCAAGTTTCAACGCGGTCGTCTGTATTTTTTGGATGGTGTGTACACACACCGGTGACTTTCACGCACAGAATTCCTCTCATTTCTCACCTGAATCTCTGATAATCCCGGTGTCGAGAAAGATCCCTGCCTTTGCTCACCTGAATAACAGATCAAAGACAGACATTCGTGCGTGAGCTTGCTATATCCTGGCAAACTGCCTGTGATCGTATGCCGCCATTTGCGTCAAGGCGGCGGCCGCCTCGCTCTCCCGGTGAAGTTGACGATTGGGACTATCTGGCGCAGATAACGGTTCCACTGGTGGCGTCAAGATCGGGACAGGGGGCGCACCGATCAGCAGTGGTGGAGCTTCAGCAAGGCCCAATTGCTGCCCGGTCGGAGGCACTCGACGTGGATATTCCATATAGGCCGGGTCGCCGGCATCACCACCCCTCAGATTTGTAAAGTCGAGATTTCGGCATGGAGTCTCGAAGTGCCTAGATAGAGCGTTTCCATAAGAGAAGGCCCGCTTTCGCCAGTGATTTGGAGACATCTGAGGTGACCTATCGAGGGGCCCTGGGCTTACGATAGGCTCTAAAAAGTCGGGGGGAGGGGAAGCAGAGTCTGTTGGTTCAGACTGAACAAGAGCCATCTGCAAGAAAGGTGTTGGTCGTGATTTGGTGGCCTTACGGTCGCTAGGTCGCAAAGGCGCCAGAGTAATGCCCCCATGCAGCTCAGGAGATCGGTGAGGGATCGTGACTGTTGGCTGAGGACGTGAGTGCGGTACTGGGAGAATGCGCATATGGGTACTTCGTGTTTCCGCAGTGGCGCTCTCCATCTCGTCCGGGCTGGGCGTCTGTTCGGATTTTATTGCTTTCGAATGCTTCGCCTGAGGTGCAGCTTTGGATTTAGATCTCACATTTCCAGTCAATGGAGTGACACGCCGTGTAGGTGCGGTCGATGGTGGGTCAGTGTCCCCAAAAAAGACCTTCGGTTTTCTAACCCGATTCTTCACAGCGGCAACCATGGGGATGTCTTCGCCTTCATTGTGAGGCCCACCATTAGGGACCGGCACCTCTGCGAGGACATTGTCGTCGAGCCTGCCGTCAGTATCCTGTTTGCAAGAGACTGGATTGTTGGTACAACTAGTATCATGTGCCGTCGCTCGGGTGCCTCCGATACTCTTAGGGCGACGTTTTGATGGCGCCTTGGCAACGGAAGGAGGTTTGTCCTCTTTGACGGTGGAGGTTGGCTTCGCAGACACGTCGGGTGTTGCGGCAGCCTCGAGAACTTTGCTCCTCGTGTTCTTCGTGCGTGGACCGCGCCTGACTTTGATCGATACAGAGCTCTGAGTCGTCGCATCAGTCAAAGGAAGAGAAGTGCTTTGCGTTGATTGTGCGGCCCTGTACGGTGGTGGTCCAGGCGCCACCACGCGACCGGTCATCCTGGCTAGATCCGCCACAATCTTTGTGGTCCAATAAGCAGCATTTTGCTTGCAGTCTCGGTGGGCAGCTGGCCGTTTGGGCACGTATGGTTTCGCGTCTGTCGGTGACTCCGGTTTGTCGATTTGTCTGGCCTTGCCCTTGTCTTTAGCAGGCGGAGCGTTGGCTGTATTTGTGACCTTCTCTGCTTTCTTCGATTTTTTGACCTCTTTCTTCTCCATATCCTCGTTCAAGGTCCGCCGTCGCTTTGGGTTCGTGTTGCGAGGGTCAGCTTCGACAGAGCCAGGAGGCAACCAGATAATAGGCTTCTTCTCTTTCAGATCTTCTACCCAAGAATCGCAGTCCATCTCGACCCAAAAGTCGATGATGTCTGCCCAGACGCTTTCAGCGGGCTTGGTATAGTTCACGAAAATGACCTTGCCGTCTTTCCTGTTGTGGACCGTCTTCGCGAATTCCCTGACAACGGTCTTCAGACCGTGAACTTTCAGGCTCGTACCCATGATAATGAGCATGTCCGGGGCGAGGGATATGTCGTGTTGTATGATGCTTGAAATCTGTTGAGATTCGGGATGATCCTCCCCATACAGAACAATGTCGGGTCGAAGCTTTCCTACACCAAGCGCACGTTTGCCTCGCTCTTGTCTAGCAACCGTCGCGTCTTCGCAGCGAGGGCAAGGCGGCTGCTGCCCTGACATAGTCTGAAGCTCCCGGCCATCATCCCAGTCTGTAACACAGCCGCATTGGAAACAGCGTAGAGCACGGAGCGAGCCATGGAGGAAGACGCACTCCACGCCTCGGTCATGCTCTGGAGAGTTGCCGCGATCTGCTGCCGGAAGAGGCTTCTCGGGCTCGATTAAGCTCGCAGCGACTGGCTGCGCGTCAGCTTTTGCGCCGTCTCGTTCGGCCTCTGCGCCGAGCTCTGCGTTCTGAGTACCGTCCCCCTCAATCAATTCTCGATAAGTAGTGCTCGTCTGTTGATGATCAATGTCGACTTCCTCCGCGAGCTGCGACGGTTTTCCTTGACAATTGGTGGGTGAGGCTTCCTGAGAGCCATTTTGTCCGCCAATTGCCTGCTGAGGCATTGACGCTTCGGGACAAGACACAGGTGTGACTGTCGGTTGCTGAACGTTATTGTTACAGGGAGTGCGTGTTCCAGAACCGCCGGTGCCGGCGGTCACTCCTTTCGAAACTCGTGTTGAGAAGCGCGATCGGCTTCCGGCACCGAGCAGAAGACGCGTTGAAAGGCCGACTTTGTCTTCGAGAAGATCGATGTTCTGCGTGTAGCATCGGACCATCTTGCCGGCTTTGGAGAGGTGGCCAATAAATTGATGACAACCCGTCGGGGAGGCATCCCGAGACTTTTGGCGGAGATTGGTCGCGAAGGTGTAGAACACGGAAGTCTTCAGGGGATCTGACCATATCGATGCATCGAAGAGCTCTTTGCCCTTGAGTGTCGACAGAGAGCGTTTGAAAGTAGATGACCGATTCAAGAAGTCTTGAGAGAAGGATGGCTCGCTATCGTCTTCGTCCTCGTCTTTATCGTCTTGTGCATCCTCCGTAGACACGGGCGAACTAGGTCGAGTGCTGGAGGACGGCGGCTCATTCAACGGCTCGTAGAGTGAATCAAAGAGTTCCGCCGGCGGAGGAGACGACAGGGGCGAGCTAGACGTGGTCTGTGGTCCAGGAATTGAGGCTGGCTTCGGGGTAGAAAGGCCGGAAGGATGAGAAGTGTTTTGGCCCGCTTGTGAGAAATGAAGGGGTTTCTTATTCTCCAGAGGCTTGGAGTCCGAAGAAGAAGATTGTAATGGTGACTTGGCATGTTTAAAATCGTGTACTGTCGTTATGGCTATTGATGCGGCTGCAGGCGTTTTACGCGGTTCGTCCATGGACACGTAACTCTTGCTGTTGTTCTGGGATATTGATGGAGGATCAGGCACCTCCTCTTGAGCATCATCGTTCGCGTCTCTGCCGTCACGTGGGTTGGAAATCGAGTGTTCGCTTTCAAGGACTGACTCCTCGGATAACAACACAACTTCGTCTTCCACTTGGTCTGTTGTTTCTCCGTTGCAATCCTCCATCTCCGAGACAGCTTTGGTGGGCAAATCGCCATCGTTCGTAACGCTGAGTTGGTTGGTGTCTGCCTCGCTGCCCTTTGACTCGTCACCTCGGGGTCCCGCAACCTGGATCGTATCGCGCTCAAGCGGCGGCGCTGGAGCTTCGGAAATCTCAGGCGCTACCTCGATACTATCCTCGATTGGCGGCGACGTCTTCCTGCGCTTCCGAGGCCGCTCATCTGATGCTGTACCGGAGATCTCAGCTTTGGGTGCGCCCAGCTTGGCAGCCGCATCAAACTGGCTTTGTATCATGGAGTACAAGCCATTTTCGGATCGGAAATCCTGGTGCGCTTGTTAGTATTCATGACGCGTGCACAAGCCATGGCCATGCCGAACTTGAGTGCGTGAGGAGGCGCAAGAACACTCACTGGAATTCCGGAGTTGGTACTGATACCGGCTCCTGTAATCACCACAACCTTTCTCGCTTTCCACAGAGCATCGGCTATGTCCTGAAGCTGGTCTACGGACCCAGCCTGGACGTGAAGCAGGGGCATTTTGAATAGGTGCCGGGACGCCTAAGACCACTGGGCCTTCCCACCCGTTGTGAAGTCCCGTACGCGCCTCACCGTTGAATGCTGGCGCAGAATGCCTGCCAGCCTTGCAACAAATTTTAACAAGGTGTGCTGCGTATTCGTCTAGGCCATTCGTGTACTGATGAGGTCTTGCGGGCCCAATTGAGGCAGGCAGTCTCTTTCGAATAGGAATTTGGAAAATCCAGCCGTTTCGGTACAGGTTCAGAAAGCATCTGAGTCGGAATGGATCGACTTGTCGCGAATTCGGTGGTGTCGGATGGGAGGCTCGTTCCGGCGGGCCGCACAGGAGTCGAGAATTCAACAAATTGTGGTTGAGAACACGGGTGGTCTTCTTTCGATACAAAGGGTAGACGACATCCAAGGAGCTGCCAAGGGCGAAGAGTTGACCAAGACTGCAGGCGCTGACGGCCTCTGAAGTCAATCGCGGTGTGGGAGGCCCTGCAGCGGTAGCCTCGAGGCAGGGCTGGGAGTTGATTTGTCTGTAGCCTGGCCTATTTTAGGGACTTGAAGGGTTTTTGCTGTCTCTAATACGGTCTTGACGTTTCGATTGACGCTGTCCCGGTCTGTGAGAATGTGCCGGAAGGAGGCTGGCTTGGGATGTTGTGGTTCTCGGCTGGTCGACGCGTTGGGATCGGATGAACAGGGGACCGAGGTCAAGGTACTGCGCGCGGGTTTGGTGAGGGCATGGAATGGAACTTGCTATTACTTTATCGGGAATTTCTCAATGCAAGGTGTCTGCAGATGCAAACATTGTTGATCATGAAGATCATGGCAGCCCTCAACCAGGGAGGTGGGGTGGTGGTGTTGAAAGATGCAAGTCTATCATATGGTATTCCCCGACGAAGTGAAGTGGCTCTTACTTCACCTGCTTGACGCGAGCCCTGAGGGTCCTCAAAACAGCTGTGCACAAGCCATATTGAGCTCCGAGCTCCCCTCGTTCTTGACAGGGATACTCACCCCACACTGCGCTAAAGATCCCCTGTTGGTTTACAATGACTAGGGGGTCCCAGAACATCAACATGGCTTCTGATATCGGATCTATCCGCCAGTTCGTTCTACGGCGTACAGCTTTGCAGGTCTTGGCAGACTCACATTGTCCCTTACCTTTTCCATAAAATACAAGGCGTATGCTATGACTGCGATCTGGGGACCAGGTCTGAAGAGTCGGAAACATTATATGTGAAAACATCTTGTAGTCTGGGCATCCAGACTTCGAATCAGATGCAATGTCTGTGGGACGGCTCCAAACACAATTGTCAATGGAATGGTGCGAGGAGATTGTTGTCTTGGACCCCTGGAACGTCTTCAGACGAACCTTCATCCTTCGGCTCATAGCTCGAGGTCTCAAATCTTCTATCCCAGGGCCAGAATCCTCTAGCTACTGTTTGGGGTATCAGGTAACGCTACACCAATGGTGACCTCCAATGCCACACCAGTATTGTGTATGGGTTGTAATGTGGGATTAGGGCTGACTCAATGTTTTTGATGTGGACGTCAAAAGATAGGTCCGGAGGGTCAGGTATGCCCAGGTAGTTACAGTAGTTTATGTCGTGCTTGAGATCCAGTCTCAGTCGCTTATGCGCTCCCTACTACTTGTTGTGCTTGCTTGGCTGATTTTTGCTCGAGGTGCTTGTGAATGAATCGACCGATAGTGAAGACCTGCGTGGAATTACCGTAGTACTGTAATCATATGCTCCGACTAGAAGACGCATTATGGCACCAAGCGTCGAAAAGCCGCGTCTACGGGCCGGATCGCCGGCATGGAGAAGGACATAGGCCTAATATACGTCCATCACTTCACCTTTGCTAATCCGCTTGGGGTAGATTCGATATTGTGGATCTATTTTCAAGTTTGCTTCGGAGCATCCGTCAAAGTGATACGATGTGTCAGCGTCTACATTTGAGCCGTGCGCATTGTGCACATAGCTCTTTGGTCGTGCAAGCATCGGCTCAGCATCAAGGCTAGATTACAACAAGAGCGAGGAAAAGTGCTATTCAAACATGGTTCCTGATCTGGATTATGATTCTCGTATCCGTAGTAACCCGTCACATCAAGGTGAGTGTATCTTGTGTCTTGTCCCGGACAACCTCAAACCAGATAGACAAGCCGCAGCATTGGAGTAGACGTAACGAGGGGGACACAAGTTATATCCCATGCTGATGAAGTGAAGAGTTTTAGAAGCCCACGAGAGTCTAGGCAGAAGACACGATCTATCATGATCCATATGTACAGGAGGGAATGGAACCTTGGGGAACGGTAAGTGAGTCGAGTCTCGTCCTTTCGACATCTCAAAGGGCCTCCAGGTTGTGATGAATCAAACTCATCTTGGCAGGTACTTAGGTATTTTCCACATCATAACTCATTGCTGATGCAGGGGTCAGTTATAGGCGCGGGATGCAGTGTAGGGGCTCACGCAGAATCCTGATTTTATTCGCTGCCACGTCCCGATACAACGGTAAGGCCTTTTGATTCAGGATCCATTTACTTCGCAACAATTAACCTACACTTAAAGCTACTCGCATAGCTGAGAGATTCTCTTGACTTCCTCGCAATGCGTTCGCGCCCGTGGGGCAGTCCTTCGGGCGCTTCGACGGCATGAGTATTCGAGTGCCTCATAGGTACCTAAGTAGGTAGTGAGGCCGCCGGCGAAATCGATATTTTCTAGGCCCCATCAAAAGTCCGTTCACCTGGCAATGGTATGTCTCTTCGCCCAGCTTCTTCTCCCAGGAGACGAATGTCATCAACCGGAGAAGCTAGACATCAAGGTTGGCACAGCCTGCTCAGCATATAGTCATTCGGCCAACTAAAATGATGCGCGATGCCCTTCGTATTAATCTGGGCAACTGGCTCACGAAGGTTGAACTCGGTGAATGATAAAATCATTTTCGCTTGCTCTGATACTATTCCGAACTCAACCACAACCAGCTACGATGAAAATTAAGGTGTAGAATATCGAGAGTCATTTTTACACTTCGAATTTTGACAACTATATCATGCATGCGTAACATGTTGCCTGATAGATGGTAGCTAATGGGATTATCACCTTCCCATTCCAAGTACCAATTTTCTGGGACAATACTACAAGGAATCATCTCTTGAGGGTCTACTATTTAACAAAATCTATTTCGGCACTTATAGCACTCCGTTCGTTATAGCACTTGAACCAACGTCATGGCAATGTCGTGATCGGTATCCCTGTCGCGCAACGTGCAACCCCAGCACTTGTCCAATCACAATTTGGCAATTTGCTCAAACCACTGCTTCACCCACGGATTGCGCCATCGGCCCTAACATGATTGATAACTTTGGGTCGGATTTTGGCTCCAGGCCTTTTGGGTCAAGATGGTGGGGATTCGCAGGACTTCTTCCAAATACATAGAAACTCTCCTGCTTTCTAGTCCTACGACTTACTTGAATCTTCCCTCACTTCCCTGGCGCTGATGACTTCGGAAGCCTTAACTTCATTGCGGCCCTTATAAAAGCTATCGGTTCCTGTGACGGTCACAGCGCTCAAGCCTGAAACAACGTCTCTGCGTCCATACAGAGGCGGTTGCTACGAAAGTTTAAGCAGCATGGCTGAAGCAAACGTCGAGTATCAACACGACAAGGATCGCGAGAATAAAGACGTCAGCCCTGGCTCGGTATCTGACAACGAGAATGTCGGCGCCATCGACATCAATGAAAAAGCCCTGCTGCGGAAGATAGACTGGAGGCTACTTCCTGCGGTTGGCATCCTTTACTTGCTCTCCTTCCTCGACCGTTCCAATGTTGCAAACGCACGCATAGAAGGCCTGGCTTCGGACTTGGGAATGAGTACGTGTCCAGGCTTTCCTCTACGATGGACAAATGCTTACGAAATACTCAGCTGGGAATCAATATTTAACTGGTCTGACGTTATACTTCATTGGCTATGTCCTGTTTGAAGTGAGTGGCCGGCGTAACGTTGTACAGTACTGGAGATCCGATTAGCTGACTAGTCGCAAGATACCGTGCAATATCATATTGAAGCGCACATCACCACGGCTATGGCTCCCCACTTTGACAATCGCATGGGGAATTGTAGCTACGTTGCTGGGCATCGTGCAAAATCTTGCTGGGTTTTTTGTTGCTCGTTTCTTCTTGGGAGTGGGTTAGTAATGCCCCCCCGGGTTGGACTTATGCACGACTTGTAAGAAAACTGACAGGAGTACAGCCGAGTCAGGTCTTTTCCCCGGAGTCGTCTACTATTTCTCAATGTGGTACAAGAGACGTGAAAGACAATTCCGCATTTCCCTGTTCTTCAGTGCCGCGGCTCTAGCGGGCTCGTTTGGAGGCATTCTTGCATATGTGAGTGACAAATTCAACCACTCCATAACGAATAGAGAACTAACATTCTGTTCTAAGGGAATCAGCTTCATGCGCGGCATCGTCTGGGACAATGGCTGGCGCTGGATATTCATCCTGGTTAGTCTAGACGGGGCGAGGTCAACTCGAGTGTACAGCTGTTCTGACATACACTTGCTTTGTAGGAAGGTCTTGCAACGATAGTCGTGGCCGCCGGCGCATACTTGTTCGTCTACAACTATCCAGATACAGCAGGCTTTTTGACCGAGACGGAGCGAGCTGTCATACACGCCCGGTTGTCGGCAGACAGTGATTGTACGCATGACGAGCGCTTCACTTGGGCCAATGTCATGCGTGCAATCAAAGATCCTAAATGTTGGTTGTATGGATTTGCTTTCCATACCATGTCCCTGCCGCTGTATACGTTCTCGCTGTTCGTGGTATGTTAATTCACAAAACACTCCTCATGCTGATAGTCTGTAAGATACTGATCAGGATAAACAGCCAAGCATCATCCAGTCCCTCGGCTACACTGCGGCCAATGCGCAGCTTCTGACGATCCCACCGTACGCATTTGCTTTCGTGACCACCCTCACCGTAGCAGCGCTGTCCGAACGCACCAACAAGCGCGCGCCATTCATCGCCGGCTCAGCAGCATTTGGAGCGATCGGCTACATCATTCTTCTAGCAAATACCAACCCCAAGGCCCGTCCCGGTGTTTCATATCTCGGCACGTTCTTTGCGGCAGGCGGGATCTACCCAGCCACGGCGCTCGCCCTCTCGTGGCCGGCCATCAATGTGAGCGGGCAGACGAAACGGGCCGTTGCGAACGCCATGCAAATCTCGATTGGAAATTGCGGTGCCGTATTGGGCACGCAACTGTACCGGGCCAACGACGGGCCACGGTATATTGTTGGACACAGCTTCGCGCTGGGTTATTTGCTTGCGAATGTGCTCGTTTCCGGCGCGCTGTACTTCATACTCAAGCGGGAGAATACAAAGAGGGACGGTATTGCCGCAGAGGTGAAGGAAGTGGGCGAATTGAAGGATTGGGGCGGTGATGATGACCCTCGATGGCGTTTCCAGTACTAGACGAGACTGGAGCCGTAGGAGCGTAGACTTCAATTGGGACACGTCTAAGAGAACATGCTGTTGCAAAACACTACTGTACATAAGTGCGTGCTACGGTCAGAAGATCTCTACTAGCAACCAAGCGATAGGTCCGAATAGGCGCAGAAGTAGCTTGCTGCTTGCGGATTGCAACCCGAATTATGCTTTGCTAAGTTCGACTGCGTTCAACTTTATAGTGCGATGGAATGGTTCTAAGGGCACATCATACTGACAGCTCGTTCTCGGCCACATAAGTAATTGAGCACTTAATGAAAAGCTGTTCATATATTAGGGCAGGGCGAATCGGTGCATGTGGTACCCGGTAAGTGCTGCATGTACTATGTAGTCAAAAGCGCCACCGCGCGGTGTCACATGCTCTTCGGCCGATCTTGGTTTGGCGGCAATAAGCATTAGATATTTGTGGCTGTGTACTATGGTACATGCCGCTTTTCCCTGTGGCTTGACAATGAACACAAGCGTTGCTCAATTGTGTACTGGAAGTCGTCATGCTCTTAGGTAATGGTACAACAAATGCTGTGTACTCGCTTTCGTTGTTTCCATCAAGACTTTTCGAGTATGTTCGAACAAGACTAAGCCAATCCTTGAACGGTGGCTGGGGATTCCCTTTGTGCTCTTGCGCGTTTTGACACGGACGAAATGAGGTAAGGAACCGAGAACGTCCTGGCAGGCATCACGATTGGGGCGAGGACCTTGCTAGCACACGGCTGGGCCCGGGCCCCCTCACCTGTCCGAGACGAGAACTTGCAGCGTGCGTCGCGCCTACCGCGTACTCTATCAATTCTCTAGTCCATCCCCCCCATCTTTGCTGTCCAGCGCCCCAGCGCCTCTACCGACCGCCGCCGCCACCACCACCACAGAGCACCTCTCCAGTCACGGCGGCATTTCTTCTTTACTCACCATTATCCCTACACATATGCATAGGTCCCTTCTATCAGGACCGGCAGTATTGCTACTGGAAACGCCGAAATCTGATTGCAGTTCAAAGCGACAATCATTCACACCAAGTCATCCGCGCGAGCCCGAATTGCGCGTCGCGACAACATCGTGAATCACCACATTCGCTACTCCTGCCACCCTCTCCCCGATTGCTCGAATTGTCCGCGCGACCCAGCTCCTAGTCCTTTCGAGACGCCGAATGTGCGCATATCCTATTATATAACAAGGATAGCGACGCGATTGTTACCGCAGGCGCCGTTGACGGTCATCGTCCGGAGTCGACCATGTCGTTCCGGCCCGTCAATCACCGGCCGAGCCAGGTCGAAGCCAGCGATAACAAAGGCTCCGCATCTGTGTCTGTCTCGACAATCACTCAAGTCAGTCCCATTGACACGGCCGTTTCCTACCCGCTGCAGAAGCAAACGTCCTCCCACAGTGGCTCACAGGCCACCAACCACTCCTCTAACTCCACCGAGTCCATGCGCGTCTTCACACCTCCAATAATTGAAAGATCAGCAAGCAATGGGGCTGCCAGTAGTGGTCAGGGCTCCAGCCAGGAGTCGCAATTGCTCCAGCTGTCCCAGTTGGCTGCTGCTCAAGAGAAGATGCCCGACTATGGTGCGCGCTCTTCCGTAAAAAGGACTGCCGATGGCGCCGTCAAGGATGCGAGATCTTCCCCAACCGCATCTCCTCCCCGTCCTTCCAGTCACTCTCGAAATGTGAGCGGCGTAAGCGCCGCTTCTACCACTAGCAGCCACTTCACCGATGTAAGTCCTCACAGGAACTGCTCACTGTCTCACATACGGTGGTCCATTGGTAAAATTGCCCACTGACGCATCCTGATACCAGCTGTCTTGGGATCTAAAGACGCGTTTGACGTATGCCATGGTGAAGGTTCAGCACGGTTGGCAGTCACGTACCATTGATGAGGTGGAGAATCTAGCTTCCAGAGCTGGCTCTCCTGCCTCAAGTAACTCTACCATTGCTGGCAGAGCTCGATCCTCAGCCAGCCCCAAGGTCGGGAATTTGCATCGTTCAACTCCTCCCAGCTTTCACCCACAACCAGTTTCCAGGCGCTCGATTGATGGCGCTGCGCGAGGTACTTCAGCGAGTCCCAGTGGAGACTCACCATCATCCCGGCTTCAGGGTTCTCCTTCTTTGGCTCCCCCGGTGTCTATACAACCTCATCGCAATGAACCTCATCCCCGCAGAAATTCAGATTCAAAGTGTACGCCAAGTTTCCTCGCTCCACGATCTCACCATGACAGCCCGCACACACCCGCCGTGGCACCACTTCATATCACACCTGCCAACCGCAACTTGAGCGCCGCAGCAAACCCCATGGTAATCTCTCCTACGCATAACAACAGAGAAAAGGATGCAATGGAAGCACTTCTCTTCATGAGTAGTCCCGGAAATTCTGCGAACATGAAGACATACCAGCCTGGTCCTCAGCCGCTGAGCAGTCTTCGGAATGGAGCGACCTCCGCCCCGAGCTCGCAACGAAAACCTTTACCAAAATCTGCGCCCAAACGCAAAGGGTTGCCAAATGGACGGCCGGTTCCCAGTTCACAGCCTCTTCCTGCATCTCATTCACCTCAAAAGCGTGTGGGCTTCGGGACGGCACCTGTCCATCCCACTGAGATGGATTTGGATGACCCGACAAGTCCTCGTCGCCACGCTGCGTACGCGCGACCTGCTGTGCCGGCGATGCACAAAGCCAATAGCTTATCCGCCAATGGAAGACATCCGCTACCGTCCTCAGGTGGCTTGCGCAAACCTGAAAGACCCAGACAAAGGTTATCACTAGAGCATCTAGATGAGGTTCTGGACCGTGTGGCGGCAGAAGACGACTCTTCCGATTCGGATGGGGAGATCTTGCTGCCTGCTCGCCAACAGGGCCTGGGTACGCGTTACTAGGGCATTGAACTACAGTGTCCCTTCATAGCGCAGCAAGATCACAGACAGTCCGATAAGCTCCAGCTGTCTTCTCGGGCATCGGATATTTGCTGTTGCCATTCAATTCACCTTATGTTCGAGATACATTGTTCTGAAGGCGTCCAGCTTCGGTAGAATGGGGAATCTGTTGTATTGTTTCCCGTTCAAGGCTTTCGTATAGCTTTTCTTTGAAACAATCTGTGGTAGTTGACATGGCTCTTCGCCGTGCTTCACTGTCGCGAGGATTGGCTGGGACTTAGGTTCGATCAGTCTTGGGTGGACGTCTCTTTTCGCGGCCGGCATTTGTGCTTATATACGTTCGATAGTTCTTCATGCGGTTCTTGGGCTGGACGGAAACCTCCATGGTAAAAGGCGTTTTGGAATGGAATCACGCTATCAGCGTGTACGGGTTGGTGCATCTGGATCGGGGCGTTATCGGTTTTGCCTGGGATACTGGGAACAGACCGCGGCTGCTATCTCCAGCTCAGTGGCTATGTTCCTCCCAACAAGCATGCACACAGGACGGCATTTGGCCTGTGACAAGGCGTTATAGTCACTACATATCAAAATGGACAATACGATATCGACCTGACCCCAATTTGTGCCGATAGTATATCTGCCTTGAAAGTACACTGGAACTTCACGAATAGGCTCGCTTAAGGTTGGGGACTGCATCTGGGTAGGTAGACTCATTGGTTAGGCTTGCTTGCTTGAACTATGCAACGAATTGGGCAACAGCCCGAGATGAGTTTGCGAAACGCAAGGCATAGTGAACCGTGCAAAGGGATGAAAAGCAATGCAGGAGATTTGTATGGGTCTCAAGTTCTCCGCCGTCGGCCTATTGGTGATGGCCTCATACCTACCTAGGTAGGTAGCCTTGTTCCTCAGTCTCCCTCATCTGATAAGTGACGGACTTTCCCATTCGTTGATGAATCGATGTGTACTTTACTCCTAGTTGTGATGTGAGACCGGGCCGTGTTGAGAGCATTTCTTGTCACGAGAAGCTTCTGGTAATCTGCCCACGTTGGTTGGACGTGCGACTTGCGAAAGCTATAGCAGTCATATGAAAGGAAGGGAACAATGTACATATTCATGCCGTCGACATAACATCGTAGGTTGATAATTAAAGACCCCCGCTTTCTCTAGTGCTCCACGGATGTGAGACAAACTGCTTAAAGTCGAAAAATTCCACCCTCCACTTTTCCCTGATTTCACTTGGCCTAAGGGCTCTTCAAATCAACTTAAAGGTCTCAACCTTGTCCTCCCAGCCGTCCACGAAGGGCTCACCGTGCATAAAGCCTGCGGAATAACCATAACCGATGTACTCGAACTTGTCACCTACAGGTCGCAGATAGTAGATCCATTTCCCACCGAATAGGATGACGGCAATATCGTCCTTCTGTACTTGGGGGGGCGTTAAGCATACATACTGATCTTTCGAGATCCACAAGGACCTGTCAGCTAGATACATGAATCCATCGAGAAAGAGGCGTGCCATACTGTTCACACCACCGGGCAAAGTCGACGTCGAAACGTAAAACCTGTTTATATACTCCCTGTCAACAACAATGCGATCCCCGGCTTGCGCCCGTTGTAGCAATTGCAATACGTCGCGGAAACCCGCAGCAGCTGCTGCTTCCACATCTGTCTGCTCAACTGTGCTGTCCAATGTGTCACGGCCCATCATGCATGTTTCCCAAAAGCGAGATAGAAGGTGATCAACCACTCGATCGAGTTCTTGAATATTTTCGAGGATAGCCAAAATCTGCTCAAGCTCCGTCATTGTCAAAGATTGACTTAATGACCAGTGCGGAATTGATCCCAAATTCTGTTCCAACATCAAATTAAGGCGCATGCCCTTTACAACCAGCAGGCCGTTCTCGACGTCGGGCTTGGATTCGAAACGAATCTGTCCTGCAAATTTCTTCGAGGACTGTCTTGAGCTGGTTTGGGACGCGTCAAAGTCGGTGATTTGGGGGTTCCAATAAATGCCTCCCAGATATGTGGGTGCCCATGTTGGTATGAGTTCATATGATGCGTTGAGTGATACCTCCCGCCCTACGCTAAGCAAGTCCTCGAGAGGATGATAGCCATCTAATGCCAGCAAACGTTTCGTGAACGCCACAGAGAGATTTGTGAACACTTGCACCGCAGATATGGTATAGTCCGGGTAGATGTTGAGTTGCTTAGCATCTGATGCCACTCCAAGGATAGCATATATTCTGTCTCGTGGGTCCTGGCACAGCAGACTGGAGGTCGATATGATCAGGCGCTCCAGGGGCATTTGCGAGGCCGATTCTTCTTGCCGGTGCCAATTGTGGCGTTGTTCAAGTACGTGCAAAATTTCGTAAGTAGCTCGCACCCATGGAATGAGACTAATGAACGATAATTTGCATAGGATTTCCACAGCCTCCGCATTCAGAGTCCGTTGACCTCGGAAAAAGCTCAAGTCATTGTTTAAAATATTCTCCTGGTACAGCCAGAGCCTTTCTATCCAAGGCCCAGAGATTATCCAATTCAAGTCTTCGAACTTTTTGCCGGGCTCGCCTTGGAACAAGTCTTCAGGAAACAGAAAACCGGATGGAATGTCATCTCGAGCCATGCGAGAATACATTCCATTGGCGTTTGAATTGTAGCTCAGTTCCTCGTCCATCAGCAGTGAAGAAAGATCCGAATTCCTCGACAAAGGCTCGAAATGATCGTAAATTCGGGCGAAAAGATCAAGTGCTTCGTCATCCGTTTCCTGGTGTGATCCCAAGTACGTCCAGACTCGCGTCGCGTGTGCGAACACTTTGCCCATCTGTGATACCTGGTGGCTTTTCTCGTCCTCATTGCCCTGGTCAATACAGATCTGGTCAATCCAGAATGTCTTGGGCTGAATCTCCGCGCAATCTCTCAAGTCTCGAAGGGCATGATAGAGACTTCTCGTCAGATGAATCGTCCCGGTACTTGTCGATGATCCAGGCCGACTTTCACGCAAAACTTGCATTGCGAAGGGCTTGCGATCGCTGCCCCAGACGTAGCTCAGAGCATTGTAGTCAGCCTCGGGGCTCTGGAGTTCGACTTGGCGCAATCTGCACCGGAGAGGCTCGTCGTCGCCAGGCTTGTTGAGTAGGTCGAGCATTCGGATCCACCCTGGCTGGATAGGGCTGTATTGGAATTCCTCCGCTGGGACGACCAAATCCAGGAACTCATGACAAACATTGTCGTCCATTGTTTGGGAACAGCTAGCCCACAGGATAAATTTCTGAAGGTTTGAGGACTCTTGCGGCCATACGACCAAAGCCAGAAGTCGGGTAAATAGAAGACAGGATAAGTTGCAACAATGAGGGGGTAATTCAATCTCTGACATGAAGAGGGATGCGGAGCACATGCTGCAGGTCAGCAACACACCTGCAGCGCCTTTCCTAGTTCGGACATCCTGAATGCTCGAAATACTATTCGTTTAAAGCGAGCAGGCATGGCAGGTATGGTGCTTACCTTGAGTGGGGGATGGGAGTGGCAGTATGGCATGGGGATTCATCCGAAACCAATGATGTGGGATATCTAATCCTTGTTTTGCTAAATGTGCGTCGATGGGCGGGTCCCATATAGCCATGGTGGTTGGGAGCTCGAACAAGTAGGTAGGTACACAACAGGGCAGGAAGCTAGTGGGAAGAAAGAGGAGTTATATGCTTGCAAACAGCGCTCTGTTAATCGGATTGTCACCCTCAATGCTAGAGCCTTACAAGACATGCTGAGGCAAGGCAGCCAACAAGCTTTCCTCTTGAAAGCCGCCCAACTTCCAAGTTCTTTAAGCAGCCCTCTAAGGGGAGTTGCATGCAGTAACAGCAAACATGCAATCCCTGAAATCAAAGACTAACTTGAAGTACAACATGACTATCCATGATATATTAATGTTCATTTATGGGGGCATGATATATGATCTGCTGGTTTGTGTTTGAAGTTGAAGCTGAATATCCAACTCACTATAGTCCTAAAGGTGACTGGCCCACCTCATTAATAAAATCTATGCACAAGTATGTCGTCGTAAGAATGCCCCATGTTATGATTAAGCCTCCATGGCCAAGCCACAATGCAGAGCACCATGCCCCAGGCCCCCAGTCGCGATACCTGAATCAACCAACCGACCAACGCCGACGCTAAACACAAATTAAGCATGTACTCCATATGCCATATGAGATTGAAGGAAGCCTGGCAGGGCGCTGCAATGGAGGCTAGCATATGCTATGGATGAGCAGAGGCAACACTTCGGATTACCAACGGCGGCTGCAGAGAAGTCAGTACTTAGGGTCTAGGCAATTCCTCTCACAAAGGGTTGGAAGGTTGGGCTTACCTGAAAGCGTCATTGACTTTCGGCCGCGGCTTCTTAATCGGTGGTTTATATATCGTCCTCGGTGTCTCCGGCCGCTGCATCCCGAGTAGCTCATACTCGAGGTCATCCATCTCATCAGCGCTGCCACCAGCAGCACTATCAGCGGCAGCAGTCGGTGAGCAAGATCGGGAGCGCGACAACGAACGTGTGCGAGTGTGTGAGCGAGGACGGGGTTTGCTCAATGAACGCGAACGGTCACGCTCACGTCTATCACGATCTCTTCCCTTTTCCCGGGATCTATGCCAGTCTCGATCACGTTCATGGCTTGTATCGCGCTCACGGACCCGCACTGACGGTGGCGGGGACAGGTGCGTGCTGCTTCTATCATCGCGACCAGATCTGTATCTGTCAGACGAGCTGTGGTAGCCCGAGTCGTTGCGCAGCGGCGGTGCTGAGTCGTACGGTATCAAGCGACCATGGGGTTGTAGGCGGTAGCCACCAGGAGACTGTAAGTGCCCATCTCTGGAATAAGGCCTGTATGGAGAATCAGCGCGAGCTTCTCCAGGCTGTGGAACCCGAGGACTGGCATCATGATCGGCTTCCCGTGGGGACGGCCGACGATGCCTTGGTAGAGGGCTGCGGTCGAGCTCCTTATTCTTTGATCGCTTGACATCCCTGCTATAGTCGTCTGCTTCGGGATGGCTTCGTTTGCCATTGAGCGTATTTGAACGGTAGTCACCTTGGCTGTGGGCGGCTGAAGCTGGAGCATTGTTGCGAGCCTTGAAATGATCAACGAGACTCTCATCGGTCGGTAAGGGTACTATCTCCCGTTCCTTGAGCTCATGCGCCCCCAATCTTCTTGAGCAATGATAAGTGAAGTACTCGTGATGGGAGCCAGGGAACTGAACGGTGACCATGCCGCGTCGAAATCTGAAGACTGGGTCTCGCTTTAGATCTGGCCAATACTTTGTGTCTCGAACCGACGCGAGGAAAGCATCCGGACTGTCTGGGTCGTAATATTCCGATTTGATGCACTTGGCATTATAAGCCGGTGGGATGGTAGGGATGTCATTCCACTCTGCAGCCAGCGGTTTGCCAACCGGGTCTGCGGGTTTTGTCTCCAGCTCAACAAAAGCCTTTTCGAAATCCCATAACTCATCTTGGTCGAATTGGTCCTCCTTTGGAATAACGTCTTCGACAACAACAGACTCTTTTTCCTTTGCATCATCGGCCTTCGCGACCTCGAGATCTGGGGTCGCAGTCTTGGCAGAAGTAGGTGCGGGACTGGGCTTCAAACTCCTTTCGCGTGGTGTCGACAAAGGTCGTTGGCTAGACGTGTCATCACGATGGGTTCCGTCGCGGTTGTTCCGACCGCGCTGCTGGTTGTTGTCACGCCGATGTTGCTTGTTCTTGTTGCCTCTGTCTCGATCATTGCGTCGATCCCGTCGATCTCTGTTTCGTTGATTATGGTGGCCACCTGAGTCCTGTGCCCAATGCGGCTTTGGTGGAGGAGTAGAGGTCGAATAAGGCGCCGGGGCTGGAAAGTTTGGCGGATAAGAACCCGGAGGATAGGTGCCTGGCGGCGGTGGAAGACCAGGAGGGGCGCCATATCCAGGTGTGAACGAAGGCGGAGGAGGTGGTGGGACAGGAGGAGCTTGATAGCCTGGCGGCGGCGGCGGCCCTTGATAACCAGGCTGTGGTGGCGCCTGAGGATACGCTCGGTCGGGTGGTGCATAAGAAGGAGGGTACGCCGGGGGTGGATATGAACCTGGAGGAGCATATGAGGACGGCGGAGGTGGAGGCTGATAGGACGCCTGGCCATATTGGCCATATTGGCCGTAGGGAGGAGCAGGAGCCGGTGGAGGCGGACCGTAACTTCCATTGACATGAGCGGGAGGAGGTGGGGGCGCCGGTGGGCCGTAGCCAGTGTTGCCAGGAAGATAAGGAGTTTGGTATGGCTGTGTTTGAGGCGGGTACGGCGTGGCAGGCTGTTGGCCGTACGCATTTGGAGGAGGTGGCGGCACCGGAGGAGGGTATGGTCCACCCTGGCCCCAAGCATTTGCAGTAGGAGGAGGAGGAGGAGGATAATATGATGGCGGTTGGAAAGGCGGCGGAGGTGGTGCGTATTTGGTCACGACAATGTTGCTGCTCTTGGACCTGGAGTTCTCTGACCCTCTTCCTCCATTGGCGTGCATAGTCTTCTCTGCCTGTCTTTGACGGAAGACTGCGGCGCCACTGCGATGAGCGTCAGCTACTGAGAGGAAAGTAAGAGAAAAATGAGAGATGGTAGCTGATGATTGGCATTTGAATGATAGCCTGCTACGCCCAGGTGTGCGTGTTAGAGAAAGGTAACCTACTATGGTTCTTTCCGCACTGGTTCGGGGCAAGTATATGCAAAATGGTCATGGCTGCCACAGTTGAAGCAGCTGCCGTCAGACTTGGGAGCATCAAGACCGGGTGCGAGGGCGGTCATTGTGAAGTGACATCCAATTGCGGCAATGATGTGTGTAATGCAATGGTTTGCAGCCGAGGTCTAAGCTCCCAATTGGCGCACGTACAGAGCACTGACCCTGGTACAGCCAAACGATGGAATTCGAAGTGAGAGAACAGCCTTGATGATCGGTAGCAATGTAGGGCGAGACGAGTGAGCACTGCGGGATGGGCAGCACCGTGCCGTTATGGATGGTGAGGCGCGGTAGAAGGGTCTTGCGCGAGTGAACATGTGCCGAAAGGGAAGAGGTCAATAGGCTATGCAAAGAATCGATAAATCAGGCAAGGCTGTGGATGTTGTTGAGCCTCGTCTTGATGCCCCGGGCGGAAGTGAGTTGTCGCCCGCTCCGTGCACCGTTGGTCCTCCACCACGTACCAGCCCGTCAACGGCCGAGAGGGCGTCGCATGCGAGTGGAATAGACCTAGAAATGCGAGTATACGCTGTCCTGGGGGCCAAAAATGATGGGCTCCTACGTCGCCGATTAAACTGGGGCGAGATCGCGAAAGCCGCCTAATATTGAAGAAAACGGAGAATTGCAAGAGGTTGAGCTGACAGGGACAAGTGAGGTTCCAATGTCACGCTGGTTGGCGGCGCTGGGCTTAGATTGCCTGCCCGGGCTAGAACCGACTGGCGGCTAAAACTCGGCCCGGCCTGCTGCTTGCTTCCCGAGAAGCACCATGTGTGGCACTTCGTCTCTACGCAGTGGCTGCATGTCGTTGGAAGGAGGACGCCACTTTTGAATCTCTTTTGACATGAAGTTGACAAGTGAGGTTTATACGTGACATATCAAAAGCGCATATGAATGTGGAGAAGAGCAAGTGAATAGAATACGGCAGCCACCGATACATGGCCAGATGGATGATTGTACGGAGAGGTTCTGGTTCGTATCGAAATGTATCGAGTAGTAGCATCATCAGAGGTCTTTAATCCACAAGTCGGCCGTCCACAGTGCTCATGAGATTGTACCTGTAGCTCGGTCCAGAGCATATAGACGATATGCAGAGCTTCAGTGATAACCACGCGAGAGCACAGGAGTGGCACTGAAGAAAACGACCAATACGAGGATTCTGACACTCTGCCAAAAGCAAGAAAAGCTTCGCCGGTCTGAAGGGCTAACAGACAAGGCTGGACACCATGAAGGTGGGGGAATGAAAGCTGGCAAGATACGTAGACGGACTCGGCCAAGACAAAGGTGTCCTAGGCCGACAAACATCAACCAAACCCTCGCAACGAGACAAATGAAATCAAGTCCAGTAATGGCAATACCTCAAGAGCCCGAGACCACTTGAAAGAAGGCGTCTCTATAAAGCAGGGAAGATCTGCGGGACGTGTCATTGAAAGAACTGGAATAGCGAACGGCTGGAGAAGCAAACATGACGCCAGTATAACAACAGGAAGAGTACGATGATGAAAGGAGGATGGATGGGCGTGAAACAAGTACATTGCGCGAGGGGTGGGGAGTGCCAGTTTTATAGGACTTTTGTCACTAACAATTTCCAAGGTCTACTGAGTAACGTGCCGAGAATCATCCGGATGCTACGGCGCCACACCTCGAGAATTCCATAGGACGTCAGCTTGCGATGCTTGATGGCCAGTGTTGCCCTGGTTGATTGATGGTGGGTGGTATGCACACGCCGTTCCGACTTGCTTTTCTCCTTCTTCCATGTCCACGTCTTCTTTCAAACTCTAGTCTCTCCAGCTTCCACTTCCTTTCAATGTAAGCTACCCGCGCACACGAACATGTTGGTTCATCCGCCAACCTACACCATCGCGTCCCTCTTTGCCGGGACCTCGAGAAGCTGTGACAGCCCAGGTCCACCAACCTCGCCGAGCCATCCCACCTACGACAGGACAACCCCACCATAACGCGCCCGTCCGTCTTGCGTCTGCATCCTCAAGTTTTCCTCCCTTTTCATTTTTTACCCCCTACACCTCTCACTTCCCCTGGTCGGGCCGGCGACGACTATAACGACACTCTACAAAGATGCCAGGCTTGCCAGCCTCGGTCGACCTGGACGAGTGCATATCGCGCCTCTACAAGAAAGAGCTACTCGCCGAGTCCGTCATCGAGGCCATATGCGCAAAGACAAAAGAGCTTCTCATGCGCGAGAGCAATGTCGTGCATGTACGCGCCCCCGTCACCGTTGTCGGCGACATACACGGCCAGTTCTTCGATTTGATTGAGATATTCAAGATAGGAGGCTGGTGTCCGGATACCAACTACTTGTTCTTAGGTACGTTGTGTCCCTCTCTACCTGCTCCCAAGATGCCTGCAGGATGACCGAAGTACTGACGCACGATTCCCTCTTCTTGCAGGTGACTATGTCGACCGTGGCATGTTCAGCGTCGAAACCATTTCCCTTCTTGTCTGTTTGAAATTGAGATACCCAAATCGAGTACACCTCATCCGCGGCAACCACGAGTCGCGCGGCGTTACCCAGTCCTATGGCTTTTACACCGAGTGCTCACGCAAGTACGGCAATGCCAATGTCTGGCACTACTTCACCGACATGTTCGACTTCCTCACACTCAGCGTCGTTATAAACGACCAGATCTTTTGCGTGCATGGAGGTCAGTCTATTACTCCGACTGGCCAAGGGAGTGGCGAAACGAGCAAGAACCAGAAATGCTGACTTTGCCACACACACAAATTCACAGGCCTCTCTCCTTCCATCCACTCGATCGACCAAATCAAAATTATCGATCGCTTCCGCGAGATCCCCCACGAAGGCCCCATGGCCGACCTGGTCTGGTCAGATCCAGACCCGGAACGCGACGAGTTCTCCCTCTCCCCGCGCGGCGCCGGCTACACCTTTGGCGCGCAAGTCGTGCGCAAATTCCTCGAGGTCAACGGGATGAACCACATCCTGCGCGCGCACCAGCTGTGCCAGGAAGGGTTCCAGGTGCTGTACGACGACAAGCTGAGCACCGTGTGGAGCGCGCCAAATTACTGCTATCGCTGCGGAAACATGGCCAGCGTGCTGGAGGTGCAAGCGTCGGGCGAGCGGGTGTTTAATGTGTTTGCTGCTGCGCCGGAGAATGACTTGCACAAGGACATGCAGCAGCAGCAACAGCAGGATAAGGGGCCCGACGGGAATGCGTTGCCGGATTATTTCTTATAGATGCGTTGGACGGGTTCTTGGGCATCTAGCACCGTGTTTGGGAATGACTGTATAGGTGTGTGACTGGGTTGCTGCTGGACCTTACTTGCGGGAAACCCTCCACCTGCTGTCTTGCACGCAGGCCTGGAGGTGGCTGTCCAAACAGTGACAGCATGTACATAAAAGCCCGGGCATGAGCGAGCAAGGGCGTTTTCTGACACAGTAACGGCACGATACCTACCTTAGATGATGAACAGGCATGAAGAGCTGCATGAACATGAAATTCTTTTAGACCTAGCCCTCTACTTTGAGGCACTCGGACTTGATCTCTTGAAATCTTGAATTTTGTTCTCTATCCCCTATTTTATATAAGTGAGTAGGCAAAGGACGGGCTGCTTTCCTATCGAGGCCGCCAGCTGCATTCAGTTGATGCGTATTTTACCACAAATGGCGCGAGCAGACCGAATCAGAATTTAGGTTTCGGGCAAGAAGGCCGCTTGCATAGTCTACTCCCAGTCCTTGGAGATGTCGAACGACCACTCGAATTTCAGGTGCTCCTTCTTGTCATCGTCGACGAATGAGGAGATGGCGTTGTAGTGGCCACGGGCGAGCATCCCAGAGGGAGCCTCTTCCTCGTTGACTGTAACCGTCAATTACTATATGCAAACGACCTTCACGAGGGGACAAAATGGGGTCAAACATACATTTTTTCGTGTAAAGAGGCTGCTTGTCGGTGTTGGGAGCATATGAGCCCTGTTTCCAAAGTCAGCCCAGCCCATTCGAAGATCAGCAACACCGCAGGCAAATTGAGCTCAGGACCTACAATCATCTCACTGTCTTTCGAAACCTTGATGCCCTTGCGCTTGACAATCTGGACATAATGCAGCCCGCTCAGAATCTCATGCTGGACCTTGAACGTAGCGGACATGGTGAACTTGGCGCCCTCCTTGATCTTGAAGGGCTTGTCCTTTAGGGTGGACTCGGCGCCTGGGGTCGCGAGGTCGATCGTCACGGGTGCGCGGCCGGGCGAGTCCATTGTCAGGCTTTGAATGATGCAGACGCGCTTGTCGTTGGGGTCTGACAGGTCCTTGCCGCCGGTGAGGCCGAGGGATTCCTTGTATCGTTGAAGAGACTCGTCGTTTGCATCTGTTTAAAGGGGAAACGCGAGGCGCCCATTAGTCACGTTGCTCTGTAGCTTCTTTTTATTGGTGATCAGGGCTGTGTGCTGTGACGAGACTTGGGCTGGGCAGTGTATGTTGCGATCTGGACCAATTGGTCATGTCTAGGAGCTTCTCTCCACTGTTGAGAGCTTCCAGAGCCGCACCAAAGGACCCGATAGTAGTGAAAGTGACGCTTTATAGCTTTCCCAAGAAGATCAAAGTGAGACTCAATACTTGACGTCGCACAGTCGACCACATGATTTGCTTCATGCTTGAAGCACTGTTGTTCTCGTAAAGGCTGTTAGACCTCGATGAGTGCAAGTTGGCAACCCACTGGGGCAAGCTATCAGCGCAGGTCTGCACGGTCGAAGAACACGCCCGCCCGATTGCTTTGCAAGGCACGTGTGGATTCACACCGTCCGTTTTCCGATTACACTCAAGGCGAGTAACACTCCATCCTCTCCAAATTGTGGTGGAGGCTGCAAATCGGTGGGCCTTGGTATTCGGCCAGGACCTCCGATGAGGGTTGCCCAACATCCATTGCAGATATAAAGCTGAACCCTGTCCCAATTCCCAGCCTGTCCGTAAAGGGGCTCTTACGTCCCACAGGCGGAACAACAGCAACAAAGAGCTTGCTGCTGCTGCTGCTGCTGATGATGGTGCCGCTGGGGCCGCTGCGATCAACCATTTGCTTAATGCCAAACATGCGCTGATACAAGCCCATATCATCATATTTCCCTTGCCCCCGTGATTTGCATAGATCCATGGGCTGCGAGTCCGAGGAGAACGATGATATGTGCGACCAAGTTGATGCCACCAGGCAGGCAGAGTTGCACCCAGGTCTTCTTGACTAGAAATGCAGGGAACGATGCATTCAGTATTGTCGTTTGGCTAAGTTGAGTGGACCTCAGCGGCGATCCCATGAGTCTGATTTCTGAGAGGCCAATACCACATGCCGAGCTGGCCAAGGTTGGATGCGTTTGCGTTGTCGAATCGGCTGCTTGGATGCAGCCTAGAGTGACATTGGCAGGTGAGGCGACCAAATGAACCTCTGCATAGGTCGATCGAGAAGCAAGATGGGCAGGCGCAGGCGTGCGTAGCGCCTCATGGAAGACTTCCAAAACTTTGAGGGAAGGAAGATGTGAAATCCCCCGGGATTGATTGTCTTGTTGGGGCACAGCTTTCAAGCACTTGCTTCTGTGGAACAGGGGGTTCATTCGCACTTGGCGACGAGGTCCGAAGCCACATGTTTCCACTCTGTGTTTGGAAAGGCAAGGCTGTGGGAAGATTGGGGAGCATAGACTCACCCATCTGCTGGTACTCAGCCATGCTCTGCTTGGGCTGGGAGAGCTTGTAGCCCTGAGTCTCCTCAGGCATGGTGTCTTCATCATGATGCGAGGCCATGTTGGGCAGGTTTGTGGTATTCAGGAAGAAGACTATGTAGTTGGGCGACTCAATGATATGTCGTTGGGAATGAGGGAATGAGGTCGACGTGTTGGTACGGTGAGCAATACGAGAGACCAGTAAGGAGGCGGTTTGGCGATGTCAACACCTTTATTCTCCAGCGTAGACGAGGGGCACAGGCCAGATGCAGAGGGGCATGGGCCGCTGCATGGCCTGTGGATGGTGGGGGCTGGTAGAGCTGTGACTGGGCGCGACAGGGCGAGGCCTGGCAAACTGGAGAGACAGAGCTGGATAAGCTGCATGATTGGACGGGGCCTTGCAGTCTGGAACAAATGCAAGCTGCCAGCTGTGCTATGCTGTGCCGGACCACCCAGACCGGGGATCTTCGAGATCAGACTAGAATCTCCACAAGGTGACAGGGCATAGGCACATGAACAATCATGTCACAAACAAAGAGAGAACAGTTTTCACTGTAAAAAGGGCCATACTCATGCTGACCTATGTGAATGGGGTTTGCTAATCTGTCATTTGCAGTGTAGACAAGTACCTAGGTACTCATGACCATTTTGGGTTTCCTATAGAAGCCAATGTATTAAATGAGATGCGTGGAGTGTCATAGCGACTGCCTACCTCCTATCTGAGTAACCTATCTGGGTACCTACCTCCTAGGTCTTGTGTTGCTTTTCTTCCAAACTATATCTATATGTATATCTGCACAGATCATTGTAAGCTGAGACTCATGGATGTCTGTCAGCTATAGGATAACAGCTACCTCCCTGCCAGATACCAAGTCAGGTAGGTAGCTGGAGGTCTAAAATCTGAATTTATCATTTAAGAGAATCTTGTCCGAGATGTTACTATTCGGTCTCCAGAAAGGTCTCCATTGCCAGCGCAGGCGGCTGTATAGCTCTGTATAGCTGCTCAAAGTTCCAAAAGCATTGCAGCATACCTACGTATCCCCAAAGCATTGAACCCCCGACAAGACGAATTGGCCCGCACTTGATATATGCAGTAGATCATTGAATGCCTCCTCTAGTACTTTGTCCAATGTCAATTTCCCACAAGGCTTGTAAAGCTATCATGGCTATTGCGGTCTTGCTGGAGCAAGAGGATAGTAAACTCCTACCAACTAATTTGTCAAGGGGTGCGATTGCTACTTTCAATGTTTTGCGCCACATCAGCATGGTTCAGAGCTTGAGCTTGAGCTTCTTGCAGAGATCCCGAGGCACCATTGGGTAACTCAGGTTGAGCTTGTTGAGGTGTGCAGTAAGGCACTTGAATCGATCAAATGGATATATGACAACCCAATGCTCTGGCTGGTATCAGATCGAGTTTTGAAACGCACGACCATCTTTGTATCGATAGGAAAAGAGGTTGCATTTCGACAAAGTCTCCCCCCCCCCCGCCCTGGTCAAC